>MDKI01126750.1:0-28149 GCA_005239505.1 Nicotiana paniculata
TGTGGGGGGGGGAGGGGGGGTTGCGCATGTGGCGAGACAAGGTGGAAACATGATTATGCGCGTGTGGCGAGACAAGGCGGGAATGTGTCAGGGATTTTTTGTGATACTTGTGTTGGCCTGGGGAATTCCTTGTTGTTGATATTGTGTAATAGTACACTTACTGTGTAAGCTTATTCCTGCGGAAATTGTGAGAAAACATTGTACGTGTTGCCCTTTCGTTTCTTTATGTTTATTGGTTGTTGAATTATGTCAGGACACATGCACAAACATACACGTAGCTACGTACTCTTATCAGATTAAGGGTTTCATTGTTATTGTTGAGTATAGATACCCTTGTTGTAATTTCTTTATATGTGGGACTTACTCCAATTGGCACGTGAGTCGTTCGTGCAGTTATTAGCTCAAATGAGGGAACATGATGCCAATGTTAGGGTTCAGATATTGAGACCCATGAGTTTTGACTGTCCGAGGCTCGGTACCTCGTGGAGATGACTAAGAACTTGATGTAAAAGTAGTCGAAATTGCTGAGTTATTACTTGTCCTTGCTGTATATGTAAATTTCGGTTTTAGTTTGTGTTCTATTTACTCTTTTGTGTTATTTCATGGTTTTTCGCTGAAACTTGTTGTTCCTTTCCTCATTGACTTTATTGTATTGTTATCCATATCGCGAAGCCTTCTATGTAGATATCATATTTCGTTGTTCCTGTATTCGTACTTGTTCAGTTTATTAGACCAGTGAGTGTCTTGACCAGTCCTCGTCACTACTTCACAGAGGTTAGTCTTGATACTTACTGGGCACCATTGTGGTGTGCTCATACTACACTTCGACACATTTTCATGCAGATCCAGGTTTTGATCGTTAGTAGCTGCACGGATTCTCGCTGAGGAGACTCAAGGTAAACCTGTCGCCGCGTTTTGCGGGTTTCAGAGTCACCTTCCTATTTTGTATTCACATTGTTTTTACTTATTTCCAAATAGTTGTATTTAGAAGTTGTAGTAAACTCTGTAGAACTTATGACTTGTACTACCAGTTTTTGGGAAATTGTAAATTCTGTAATGATTTTTATATCGAGACTATTAGATTTTTTTTATTATTGTTGTTATTCAGTAAATGTTAGGCTTACGTAGTCCTTAAGACTAGGTGCCATCACGATAGCCAACGGATGGGGAAATTGGGTCGTGACATATCTGAAGCAACAATATCTGGTATGGCAGGAATAGCATAGAATCGGGCTTGACCTCCACCTGATCGGCCTCCCCCTCTGGGCGACCTCTAGCTGGTTGGGCCCTACCCTGAGCTGGCTGAGCAGGTGCTGAAGTCGTAGGATGACCCTCTGCTGAGTTGGACCTCCCGAACGACGAGGACACTGCCTCCACAAGTGCCCAAACTCCTCGCACACAAAGCCACTCCCTGGCACTGGTGGTGGGGACTGAAGGGAGCCCCGATCACCGGGATAACTGGTAGAAGGACCTGGCATAGATGAGCCTTGAACCGATGGAGCACGGGATGAACTCTGAGTTGGAAGGGCACTGAGAAGCGAATGATCCTGATGAAAACTGTATGAACCATGGTTGGATGATGCACCACAGTGAACTGGATGAGCCTTCTGAGCATGCCTATAATGACGACCCCTGTCGTGGTGAACTCACCCCCAGAAGGATACCGCTAAAACTACCTGGTCCACGAGGCCTCTTTGCCTCCCTCTCTCCCTGCTCCTGACTGCGGACCATCTCTATCAGTCGAGCAATGTCGACTACCTCATCAAAAGTAAGACCTGATACCCTCTTATAAGCAACCACAACTGATATGTGAGAACATTGATGAACCTCATAATACTCTCCCTATCAGTGGGAACCAACCAAGCTATGTGACGAGCCAACTCAGAAATCTCATCTCGTATTGGGTCAGAAACATGTCGTCCTGTTGAAGCTGCTCAAACTGTCTGCGAAACTTCTTCCTACAAGATTGTGGCACGAACTTCTCCAAAAAGAGAATGGATAACTCCTAAAATGTAAGTGGTGCTGCACCGACCAGCCTATACCTCTCATAAGCCTCCCACTATTTAAGAGCAGCCCTAGAAAACTAAAAAGTAGTGAATGAGACCCCACTGGTCTCCAGAATACCCGATGTCTGAAGCATCAACTCGTACTTATCCAGAAAGCCTTGAGCATCCTCTGACTCGGCACCGCTAAATGATAGAGGTCGAAGTCTCCCAAATAACTCAAGTCTCCTCTGCTCATCATCAGCCATAACGAAGACTACCGGGGCCTGAACAACTGTAATCGGTAGGGCTGGTAGTTCCCCCAGTCTCTGGAGTCCCTACATCACCTGCTCTGGTCGACGGGCGGCGGGAGTCTGAGTACCTCCTGAAGGTACACACAGTCAGAATCTGAGCTAAGGCCTCCTCAAGGTCTAGAATCACGATGGGCACAACTGGTGCCTGAGCTGGCCCCACTGGCTCAAATGTATCTGGTACTTGCTCCTGAGCTGGAATGACTGGTGGGACTACATGTGATGCCCTATCTACTGTACGAGATGCACCTTGCCTCTACCACGGCATCTACCACGACCTCGGCCTCTCACGACCCTAGCTGGTGGTACTGGTGGTTGTCCATCCTGACCAGTAGTACGTGTCCTCACCATCTATGAGAGAATAGAATAATAGAATTTTAGTTACCGGAATCAACAAATATGCACGACAAGAATACAAGAATGTGAAATTTCTTAAGAAGTCGGCAATATCTCGAAGATAAGTGCAGACGTCTCTGTACTGATTTGCAAAACTCTACTAAAACTGCTCATGACTCGTGCGACCTATGTAACCTAGACTATGATAACAACTTATCACGACCCAAAACCCTAACATGTGCGATGGCGCCTATCGTGGTACTAGGCAAGATGACATTTCCAAAATATTTCCCAACACTTAACAAAATGAGTAAAAGTAGTTTTTAAATGAAAATTCTCATAAACGGGGTAAAACCCAAAACACAAATGCAGAAAACTGCCAAATTTGGGTGTCACCGAGCTCATGAGCATCTATATATCACCAGTATAGAAAATTAATGTCTATGAAAGCCTGGATCAAAATACAATAAAAGAAAAGATAAGGAAGGAGAAACAAGGACTGCAAACGCCGGGCAGCTACCTCGAAGTCTCCAAAGATCAGTTGTGCACAGTATCAACACCCACCATGCCCAGAAGCACCTGCATATGCACACGAAGTGAAGGGTATAGCGTGAGGATAACCAACTCAGTAAGTGACAATACTAATAAGGAACTAAAATATAGTGACGATTTACACATTTATAGTTCAATTTCAGTAATCTCAACAAAAGAAAGTAGGCATGCTTTCAAGTCCGACAGTTTATGCCAAATCAGTTTATTCATGTCAAGTTTAAGTAAAACCTAATGAAAAATCTCTCAAAAATTTTCAAAAAGCAGTGATATACGGCAGCTAAGTGCAACAGCAATGAGATAAAATGCAGCCTCTCAGATCATAAGTCACTTAGTCCTCCCATTCACTCCAATATCACCATCTCTCATTCCTCACAATCATTCATTCCTCTCAGTCGCTCGGCACTCGGCACTTGCACTGAGTACGTATCTGCGCTCACTGGGGGTATGTACAGACCCCAGAGAGGCTCCTTCAGCCCAAGTGCTACATCAAGCCAAATCATGGCATAAAATCAATAAAACATGATGTGGCGTGCAATACGATCCAATAAATATCCTCACAATTAGTCCCTTAACCTCATTCAGTCATCAATCTCTTCAGTCTCTCGGGATCTTAGAAATTATGAAAGAAATTCAGCCCAAACAGCAATAACATGATGTATCAACAAGGAATAATGGAGATTGAGATATGATAGGCAAGTAGAATCTAAGACTGAGTACAAACAACAAATAACAGGTAATTCAACCAGTACACGGCCTCTGTGGGTCCCAACAACACCAACACATAGCCTAAACATGATTACTAACATGATTTGCAGTCAAATTTCTTTAACACATGAGAAGCATACAGCTAATTAAGAAACTATTTGACTTCGCAGTTCCATGGAATGGACCAAGTCACAATTCCTATGGTGCATGCCCACACACCCGTGACCTATAATGTGTGTCACCTCCAACCAAATCACAATACACATAACATGGGGTTTCGTACCCTTAGAACAAGATTTAGAATCGTTACTTAGCTCAATCCGAGCAAAATCCCTACTCCAATACGCCTTTGCCTCGCAAATCATCCTCCGAACATCTCAAATCTAGCCACAAACAATACAATCAACACGGGCTAAGGAATCAATTCCATAAGAAAAATACGAAGTTTTAATCAAAAATTTGAAATCGGCTAAAACCGACCCACGTTTCGGAACCTAACAAAATTCACAAAATCCAAAAGCCCCTTCAACCAAGAATCTAACCATACCAAATTTACTCAAATCTGATATCAAAATCCCAAAATCAACTCTCCAAATCCCTAGCCTCAAACCCCTAAATTTCACCTCAAGAACACACCAACTAGGTGGGAAAATCAATGGGGAATCAAATTTATTGAATAAAAATGAATACGATGAACTTACCTCAAGAATCTCTTCGAAAACCCTCTCAAAAATCTCTAAAATCCGAGCTCAAAATGTTAGAAATGGTGAAATTTTGGAACCTTTGTTTATTTAGGTTCTGCCCAGCGATATTGCTTATGTGGCTAACTTAGCTGCCTCTATGACCTCGCAGTAGTGACTTTGCGCCCGCTTCTATGGCTAACTCTGCGACCGCGCCCAAAATTCCGCTCCTGTGGACTCGCTTCTTCGAGAAAATCCTCTGCTTCTGCGGAGCCCAGCTACACAGGACAAATCCTCTTCTGCGGCCCTCATGTCACATCTGCGGTCATGCAGGTGCGGAAAATTCTTCACACCTGCGACCATCTGCTTTCTTTATGATAAGTTGGTATTTTACCAACTTATCTTGTCTTTAAGCTTAGATTTTTGCTATGCTTGAGTGAGAAAATCATGTGTAATGTCGTTTACTTCTATTTTATAGGTTCTATGTGATTTAGAAGTGATCATGAAGAAACCAAATGAAAATGAGTCAAAAAGACTTTCAAAAGAAGAAATCTGGAAAAAATGGCCTCAGATGTCGCAATTGCGACATCAATGTGTCAAATGAGAAGATAGCAGAGGTCGCAATTGCGACAGAGAAATAGCAAATGCGAAGTCAATCCAAGTCCATCAGTGTTCGCAAATGCGATACCAGGGTCGAAAATATGAAGTCACCATTTCGGTCAATGTTCGCAAATGCAAAATAAGGGTCGCGAATGCGAAGTCAAACCAGACAGTCAACCTTTGCAAATGCGATGACCTTCATCGCAAATGAGAAACCAAGTGCACAGTGCCTAGTTCGTAATTACGAATGCTGGATTGCAAATGCGATGTTCAACAGTGATGCCAGTGTTCGCACTTGCGAACTGATATTCGCAATTGCGAATGTCGTGCTTCAGTTATGGGCGCTTCTGTCATTTCACTTTTTTATTTCATCCCAAACCATTTAATACACGACCTATCTCATTTGTAAAATATCTTTGGCAGTCTTTGGACATCTTTGACATATCTTTGGTGAAATTGACTAGAGAACACAAGTTTTGGAGCTAGGGTTCTTGCACACATACTTGGGTCTTGAAGATTTGAAGCTTTTGGTTGAGAATTTCTTACCCATTTATGTTGAATTCTTCATTTCCTGGCTTTGTATTGTATATCTATGTGGGCAGTATTTTTTTGCAACACTTGAATCTTGTTTATGGAAATATTCATATTTAAAGTGTGGATTAAATATGTTGTTGTGCTTATGACTGTTTTTATTTATTATGAAGTGATTTATTATTTCTTTAATTATTTTTGTTCTTTAATGTTTCAAAAGGGATTAGCTAACCCTAGGACTCGCCCATTTACTTCGATTAATTTTGGAAAAGATAATATGGGGATGTGAAAGATTAATTAACAAGGACTTGAGGCGTTAACCCTCACTTTATAGATACTACCTACGGATAGGATTGAACTACTTGTATCCATATTCAGTGTGCTTAATCTCTTAATTGTTTTAGGGATAATTCAATTAGGAAGTCTTGTTAGTCTTTGGAAGAAGCTAACATAGAATTATTACCCGAGGGTAATTAACATAAATACGCTCATATTTATAAAATCGTGAAATACATTGGATCGTTACTTGAGTGTAATTCCCAATACATCCATGCTTCTAGTCATTGGTAATTTTACTTGCTTTCTAGGTTAGTTTTTATCATCTCATTTAGACATAAATATTTTCTCAAAATATTTCTAAGTGTTTGGCTTAGGATAATAAGTGATAACTCTCTTACACACCTAATCTCTGTGGGATTCAACCCCGACTCATAATTGGGTAAATTATATTGCATGTGACTGTGTCCGTTTACTTTTTAGTAGTAGATTAGACGTCATCACTCTCTTAAAACTCCTCATCTGCGCTGCCCTCCCCGCATATGCTAGCTCGCACATGCGGTTCCCCCTCCGCAGGTGCGATTACACCAGCAGTCCTCAAACTTCAGCAGTCCTAAACATCAAAAACTTGATCCGTTAACCACCCGAAATCAACTTAAGGCCCCCGGGACCTCAACCAAACATACCAACAAGTCCTAACACACGATACTAACTTAGTCGAAACCTCAAATCACCATCCAAAAGAACCATGCTGAAATCCAAAACATGAGATGGATCGCCAACATACTTCTGGAGCATAGAAACATGAAATACTAGATGCACACCCGACAAACTAGGTGACAAGGCAAGCTCGTAAGCCACCTCCCCAATCCTCTAAAGTACCTCAAACGGCCAAATGTACCGAGGGCTTAACTTGCCCTTCTTTCCAAACCTCATAACATCCTTTATGGGTGAAACCTTTAGCAGGACCTTCTCCCAAACCATGTAAGTAACATCATGGACCTTTCAGTCGGCATAGCTCTTCTTTCTGGACTGCGCCATGCAAAGCTGCTCCTGAATCATTTTAAACTTGTCTAATGCATCCTGAACCAAGTCAGTACCCAATAGCCTAGCCTCCACCATCTCTAACCAACCCACCGAAGATCTGCATCGTCTCCTATACAAAGCCTCATACGGAGCCATCTGAATGCTCGACTAGTAGTTGTTGTTGTAGGAAAACTTCACGAGTGGCAAAAGTTGATCCCAAGAACCCCCAAAATCAATGACACAAGTGTGTAGCATTTCCTCCAATATCTAAACAGTGCGCTCGGACTGTTCATCCCTCTGAGTGTGAAATGTTGTGCTCAACTCAACCTTGATGCCCAACTCTCGTTGTACCGCCCTCCATAATTGTGATGTAAAATGCATGCCCCTATCTGAAATGATGGACAGTGGCACACCGTGAAGGAAAACAGTCTCTCGAATATAAATCTCAGCCAACCGCTCTGAAGAATAGGTAGTACCAACTGGAATAAAGTGCGTGAACTTGGTCAGCCGATCACAACTACCCAAATAGCATCGAACTTCCTCAAAGTCCATCAGAGCATAACTACGAAATCTATGGTGATCCGTTCCCACTTCCACTCTGGAATCTCTAACCTTTGAAGATCCACCCGGTTTCTGATGCCCATACTTCATGTGATGATAATTAAGTCACCAAGATACAAACCCCACTATATCCTTCTTCATTCTCCACCACTAATAGTGCTGCCTCAAGTCCTGATACATCTTCGCGGCACCCGGATGAATGGAATGTTGTGAATTGTGGCCCTCCTCAAGAATCAACTCACGTAGCCCATACACATTGGGCACACAAATCCGACCCTACATCCTCAATACCCCCATCATCCCTAATAGTCAAATCTCTGGCATCACCGTGCTGAATTGTGTCCTTAAGGATAAGCAAATTGGGATTATCATATTGGCGCTCTCTGATGCGATCATATAAGGAAAATTGAGAAACCACACAAGCTAGAAACTGGCTGGGCTCCGAAATATCCAATCTTACGAACTGGTTGGCCAAATCCTGAACATCAACTGCAAGAGGTCTCTCACCAACGGGAATGAATGCAAGACTACCCATACTCACCGCCTTTCTATTCAAGGCATCGACACTATATTGGCCTTCCTGGGATGATACAGAATGGTGATATCATAGTCCTTTAGCAGCTCCAACCATCTTCGTTGTCTCAAATTTAGATCATTTTGTTTGAACAAGTGCTGGAGGCTCCGATGATCCATAAACACCTCACAAGACACACTTGTAGAGATAATGTCTCTGAATCTTCAATGCATGAACGATGGAAGCGAACTCCAAATCATGAACAAGGTAGTTCTTCTCATAAGGCTTTAGTTGGCGCGAAGCATAAGGGATCACTCTACCCTCCTGCATCAAGACACACCCAATACTGATCCGAGAAGCATCACAATATACTGTATAAGAGCCTGAAGCTGAAGGAAAAACTAGAATGGAGTTGTGTTCAAGCCAGTCTTGAGCTTCTGAAAGCTCTCCTCGCACTCATCCAACCACCTGAAAGGAGCACCCGTTTGGTTCAATTTGGTCAAAGGAGATGCAATAGAAGAGAAACCCTGAATGAAGCAACGATAATAATCGGCCAAGCTGAGAAAGATCCGAATCTCCGTAGCTGAGGATAGCCTGGGCCAACCCCGAACCGCCTCTTTCTTCTTCGGATCCACCTGAATACCCTCATTGGACACCACGTGCCCCATGAACTCCACTGAACTAAGCCAAAACTCACACTAGGGATGCTCCTTCTGGCTGCGAGAGTACACTAGGATATCATCAATGAACAATATGAAAAACGAGTCGAGATAGGCTGAAACACACTGTTCATCGGATGCATGAATGTTGCTGGGGTGTTGGTCATCCCAAAAGACATCACAAGGAAATCATAATGACCATAACGGGTCGTGAATGCTGCCTTCAGAATATCCGAGTCCCGAATCTTCAACTGGTGATACCAGACCTCAAATCGATCTTGGAATACACCCTCGCTCCTTGAAGCTGGTCAAACAGATCATCAATACGTGGCAAAGGATACTTGTTCTTGGTTATAAATTTATTCAACTACCTATAATCAATGCACATCCTCGTAGTACTATCCTTGTTCTTCACAAACAGAACTGGTGCACCCCAAGGCGACACACTAGGCCTAATAAAACCTTTATCAATGATTTCCTGAAGCTGCTCCTTCAGTTATTTCAATTCAGTTGGTGTCATACGATACGGTGGGATAGAAATGGGTTGAGTGCCCGGAACCAAGTCAATATCCCTGTCGAGTGGCATGCCCGAAAAGTCTGCGGGAAACACATCAAAAACTCCCGCAATACCAAAACATAATCAATAGTCGGAGCATCAGCACTAACATCCCACACAAACGTCAAATAAGATAAACAACATTTCCCAACAATCTATTGGGCCTTCAAATGCGAAATCACTCTGCTGGGAACATAGTCTAGATAACCTCTCCACTCAATCCTAGGCAATCCCAGCATCGCCAAGACTGTGACAATCTAGAATCTCATGACATGGAGACAACCAATCCATATCCAAAATCACGTCGAAATCCACCATTCTAAGAAACAAAAGATCAACTCTAGTCTCCAATCCCCTAATAGTCACCACATACGACTGATGTACACGGTCCACAACAATAGTATCGCTCATGGGCGTTGACACATGAATAGATGAAACTAAGGACTCACGGGGCATATCCAAGTGATGAGAAAAATATGATGATACATATGAATAAGTGGAACTACGGTCAAATAATACAGAGGCATCCCTGTGGAAAATTGAGACAATGCCTATGATCAGTGCATCTGAAGCAACAACATCTAGTCTGGCAGAAATAGCATAGAATCGGGCTTGATCACCACCTGATCGGCCTCCCCCTCTAGGGAAACCCCTAGCTAGATGGGCCCTACCCCGAGATAGCTAAGCGGGTGGTTAAGTAACGGTTGCTAAATTCATAGGTTGAATCCTCTGCTGAGATGGAACTCCCGAACAACGAGGACACTACCTCCAAAAGTGTCCAAACTCCCTACAATAAAAGCAACTCCCCAACACTAGTGGTGGGGACTGAAGGGAGCCCCGAGTACCGGGATAACTGGTAGAAGGACCTGGTCATGGATGAGCCCTGAAGTGTTGGAGCACGGGACAAAATTTGAGCTGGAAGGGCAATGAGAGACGATAGACCCTGATGAGAACTGTATGAACAATGGTCGGATGATGCACCATGGTAAACCGGACGAGCCGTCTGAGCATGCCTATAAAGACGACCCCTGCCATGGTGGAACTGACCCCCAAAAGGAATATCGCTGAAACCACCCGGTCCACAAGGCCTCTTGGCCTCCCTCTCTTCTCGCTCCTGACTGCGAACCATCTGTATCTACTGAGCAATGTCGACTACCTCATCGAAAGTAGCACCAGTTACCCTCTCTTAAGTCATAAGAAACCGTAACAGATATGTGAGGCCATAGATAAACCTCATAATCCTCTCCCTATTAGTGGGAACCAACCAAACTGCGTGACGAATCAACTCAGAAAACCTCATCTCGTACTAAGTCACAGACATGCCGTCTTGTCGAAGCTGCTCAAACTCTCTGCACAGCTCCTCCCTATGAGACTATGACACGAAATTCTCCAAAAAGAGATTAAAGAAATCTTGCCATGTAAGTGGTACTGCACTGACCGCCCTACGCCTCTCATAACCTCCCGCAATCTGAGAGAAGCCATGACTCATGAGACCTATGTAACCTAGGTTCTGATTCCAACTTGTTACGATCCAAAACCCTAACATGCGTGATGGCGCCTATCGTGGTACTAGGCAAGCCGACATTTCCAAAATATTTCCCAACAGTTAACAAAATGAGTAAAAGTAGTTTTTAAATGATAAAATTATCATAAACGGGGTAAAACCCAAAACACAAATGCGGAAAACTCCCAAATCGGGGCGTCACTGAGCTCATGGGAATCTATACATCACCAGTCTAAAAATATAAAAATGTCTATGAAAGTCTAGATCTAAATACAATAAGAGAAAAGATAAGGAAAGTGAAACAAGGACTGCGAACATCGTGCAGCTACCTCGAAGTCTCCAAAGATCAGTTATGCACAGTATCAACATCCACTGTGCCCAAAAGCACCTGAATCTGCACACGAAATGCAGGGTGTAGCGTGAGTACAACCAACTCAGTATGTAAAAATACTAAATAAGCAGCTAAGTCCAACAACAATGAGATCAAATGCATCCTCTGAAAGCAACAGTCACTCAGTACTCCCATTCACTCAAACCTCACCATTTCTCATTCCTCACAGTCACTCATTCCTCTCAGTCGCTCGGCACTCGGACGTAATAGGTACCTACGCTCACTGGGGGTGTGTACAGACTCCGAAAGGGCTCCTTCACGATCTTATAGTGTAATCACTGGGCAGCAGATATTTAATTCCAAATCAAGGGTTAGAGTACCATTTTCCTCTTTTGAGTTGTAGAACTCGGTTTTGGGCTATCTTGGAGGGGATCTTCATGTCTTGGATCAGGGGTAAGTTTTTTTGACTTGGATGTGTTAATATTTCATGATTACGTCTTCGTTTTTGGAATTTAAATAGGGAATTAAAGTGAAGAAATAGGGTATTTTGTGGAAACTTTTCAAAAATGAAAAATGGAGGTTTGAAGGTCGATTTAAGGTCGGCATTAGATCATTTTGGTATTGTTGGACTCATAATTGAATGGGTGTTCGGATTTTGTGAATTTTGTCGTGTTCTGAGACGTGGTCTTGAGGTTGACGTTTTGGTTTGACTTTTTCATATTTTATAAAGATCAAAACTTTATTGTTTGAAGTTGTTTCCTATGGCAATATTTGTTGATATTGAGTTGTTTGGGACTGGATTTGATTCGTTTGGAGGTTGATATGTGTGGGAAGTGCTTGTTGCAGTTGTAATTTATGCGGTTTGAGGTAAGTAACACTTTTAAACTTGGATTTGAGGGTATTTAACCCTAAGGACTACGTTATATGAAAGATATTGGGGTGACATATGCGCTTGGTAACGGTGTGTGTGCGTGAACTGATTTGTTCATAATTTGGGGAGGCCTTTAGATTATTACCAGGTTTGTTTTGCTATCATACCATGTTACCCACGCGTCCCCTCTACTTGTCTGATTATTTGAACTGTGAATCATGTTAGACATCTTGTCTAGGCTACATGCTAACTGTTTGAGACTTGATACTGTTATTCTTGTTGTTTCTAAGTTATATACCTTATTTTCACACATGTTCTCAGTCATATGATACTATATTCGTGTATGATACCTCTGTCTCGGTACTTCTTATTGTTGATACCCAATTTTGCCTTCATCCTTTTTCAAATAGTATATATACTTTCAAAATATCATTTTTACATCATTAAGAGTTTAAAATTTATTTTTATAATCTTTCATAATTTTAAAACTTTAAAATTTATTTATTTGCGTTTAAATTACTTGAATATGTATTAATTACCCCTTTAAATTATTTTTTGATGATTTAATCACCCAAATTTATTATTTATGACCACATATATGCTCTAAAATATTTTATTTCATTTGCATTTTTTAACTATTTTACGCATTTTTTGCAGCAATAACCTATACTACAATTAATTGTGTTTGTTATTTTATTAGGGTCAAAATAAGTTTTTATATGCTTACAACTTTCAGATATTATTTTAAAATCCTTATTTGTTTAAATAATATTTTTTACACTTATTTAGATATTCTTATTAATTTTAATTATTTTAATTTCTTTACTTTTTAAAGTTAGCCCAAACTAGACCATTTTTCGGACCAATTTGGTTGCTCAGACACCCACCTTAGCCCAATAAATGCCCCAGCCCAAACCAAATGCCCTCTAATTCTATAACCCGGTCGGTACCCCTTCCAATAACCCACCCCACTTCCCTTTTAATCCTAGATGTTGATCTCAAATGATCAACGACCTATAATAAACCTACTCGTCTCTTTATATCTCGCTCACCCAAAAACCCTAGCCCATTTCTACCAGTCCGCCACCCCTAAAATCCCTAGAACCTTCCCCTTTTCTCCGAAGAATTCTAATTTCCGCCCTTTCCAATCCCTCTTCTACTCCCGGTAACAATGGGATTCACCCACTATTTGCTTACCATATTTGTGTTGTTTCACTACTGGTAGCTTCTTCATGGTATCACCTAAATACTTGCTTGATTTTGGAAAGTATTCTCTATAAAATGGGTCAGGCAGACTCGACTCTAGGAATTTGGATGTTGATTCCGTCTATATACGCTTAACAAGGAGCGATTTGCACCTTTGATTCAATTTTCAATTTATTGAACCCAACTAGGGTTTGAGATTCTACATCTCCTCTACTGATAATTATTTGCATGTGATATTTCCGCTCATTATTTTCACTTAATTGATTGTTTTCCATGTTTGTTCGTTCAATTTCAACATTATGTAAACCCCTCCCCTAATTCCCCTAAACGGACCAGAAGAAATAATGTTATTCTCTCACTTTTCACCTTCTATATTAATTCTTCTCTCTTGATTGTGGTCGGTTGAAAGACAAGGCCACTAGAATCTTCTCTATTAACCTCCCTAGTGCGAGCAGTGCTCGGGGCTCACTGAAGCTCTTGTGAACTCTGACGCACTAGGATTGGGGTTCTCAATGTTATCTTTCTTTTGATGTCATCGCTGAAATTCTAAGTTACTCACTCTTTTGCTCGTTTATCTTTGCAACTGGTTAGCATTCTCTACCCTTTACAGCCTTAATTATTACTCTTATACTTATTTGTGTAGGTGTATTCTGCGTGCCAACACTGTTTGAACTTTTATAAACAAGCATGACCTAAGTTTCTTTGTTATTTGTGAACTCCCAGTGTTGTATTGTTGTATTCTTTCTGTAGTTCTGTTGTCTCAATGATGTTCTATATTTCCAGGTTCTCTAGTATCAAATTTGATAGGCTTCAACATGTGTAGTATCCTTTCACTCTATGTATTTGACTCAAATAGTTTCTAGCCTTCTTAAGTTTTGTCTGATTGGTCATGCTCATGTTAGCCTTAATGTCATGTCTTTTTCCTTTTATGAGTTCACATTCATGCCTTTGATTTCTGGGACCTTTTGTAGAAATTGATTGCTCAGAGTCTGCTTTAATGAATCTCTTCATACTAGATCCTTTATGTGTAATCTACTATTTCCTGCAAACTAATCCTTGACTCTCCCATGTTATAGCATTGTCTTAATATCTAACCAAGCATGTTTGTCTGCAATTTGTAACTCTGATAATTGTGTCCCTTGACTTGTCACTCTTTAGCATTGCTTCTAAGATAACCAACGTGTAGCTTTCTCTCATGTGTGGTCGACTGACATGAATCCTAATGCATGACTGTCATGTTAGCCTATAGTTGACATGTTCTTTTACCTATTATGATTTCTTTAGAATCTTTGTGCTATAGTTACTGTCCACCATGTTAAGTTTCATGATCAACTAAGTACGTTCACCAAACTGTGCTACTAGTATATTGTTATGCTAGGCTTTTATGTTAAAGTCATCATATGAAGATTGTACTCCACCTTCTTCTTGTCTATGATTCTGCTAGGTTGTTATCTGAAGTCCTTTAGGTTGGTTCTGCTTCAAGACACTATTTTCATTATTTTTCTAGCTTATGATATCATATCTTGTCATTGTTAGATCTTGTTTTCTGGAATTACTTGCCCATATGTGTCTTTGATGCCTTTCAACTTAGTATGGTGCTGTTTTTGGTTGAAGTTGCGGTTATTTCAGTTGTAAGAACTAAGTGTTTAAGTTATCCTATGAGTAGTTTTGCTACTTGTATGGATAAATTTGGCATCCATTAGCTTAATTACTTCAACCGTTTGGGTCTGGTATACTAGGCATGCCTTTGATATTAGGGGTTTGAAGTACAGTGTAAGTACCTATAGTTTGGGCCTGTTGTCCGCATGAAGTTCTCAGCCTGCTGAAGGCCCAGGCTTTACTGGTTAATATCTCTTTGGGCCTGCTCTGTTTATTGGGCTTGTAGTCATTTTAGTTTGCAATATTTGAAACTTGTTCTCTTTTATTTTGGGCATGTAATAATTTGTAAAAAAACAATTGGGGTGCTAGTGAAATTTGGGAAACGGGTATATCCTAACACTTGCATAAAAGGGTAGAAAATGTGCCTATAAGGTCTATGTGGTCTATTTGATATTTCGTTCAGCATGCCTTATATGTTAATTTAATATAATATGTTGTACACCAATATATAGAATGCCTATGGGAATCATGCACACACTTCACTTCACTTGTCAAAATATGCTACACTTGTTTCCATGTCTACTATTTAACGCTCTTGGATAACATGCCTATGGGATACAACAATGCAATACCTTTATTTATCTAGATACCATGATTGTAGGGTCTAAACTAATTAATCAATTACTTTATGTTTCTTTTATACTGCTTTATTTTGATAGCATGCCTATAGGGATAAAGTGTTTAAAAATCAAGTCCAATTGTCAATTGTTAGAAATCATGCCCATAGGATGTTTATTGACATTAGTAATCCAGTGTTTTCATATGACTTCACTGCCTTATTACGCAAAGCGATTAGATATCATGTCTATAGGACTTGAAACACTCTAATTCTCCTA
The DNA here is from genome assembly GCA_005239505.1 of Nicotiana paniculata. Lineage (NCBI taxonomy): Eukaryota > Viridiplantae > Streptophyta > Magnoliopsida > Solanales > Solanaceae > Nicotiana > Nicotiana paniculata. The sequence goes on from MDKI01126750.1 coordinate 15,697, forward strand.
TATGTTAGTCCAGAAATAACAACACTGCCTATATAATACTGGAATCCAGAATCACATAGAAATCATGCCTATTGGACTTAACGATTCCAACATGTCTTAATGTCGTCTACTGCCTAACCAGAAATCTGTTTGTTGCTTTCCTGCTTATGTGTGGAGGTTAGTTGAGTCTTTTAGTGCAATTATACGCAGTCCTATATGTTTTTGATTGTTGCCTAGTTTTATCATTTTGAGTACCTGAGTTGAGTCTAAAACTACCAAATAGTAGGTCCAAAGCCTCCTAGACTATAGGTATGGTGCTGGTAGTGCACGCATAAGGTACGAGCTTGAATTGAATTAGAGCGCCTTGAGGTAAACAACTTTAACATAGTAATCAGGTAGCGGGAGATGATACTCTGTGCCCGCTGAATAATATGAAAAACCCTCACCTTAAGGGAGTTGTAAAGTATTATTTATGTTGCACGGGGTGATCCTTTAGGCTAAAAAACTTAGGACACCCTCCCCTTTCTTTATGTATTTGTTATTTACACTTAGTCATTAAACATAGATAAATGTAGTTGTATCTCTGTAGTCATTAAGATTTGTGTGGACTCTCACGTGACCTAATAATACTCTTCAACTTCTAAATTTCCCTTTATTTATTTGATCACCTAGTCTAATTACATAATCCACATAGTTCAAAGTTTGGTCAGGGCCCACAGTTGTGGACCTCGGAGAGTGCCTAACACCTTCTCGTTGAGGTAATTTGAGCCCTTACCCGATCTTTGGTGACACCGACAATTTAAAATGGATTTATTTGCAAATAGGTTCCCTAACGCACCTTAAATTGTTAGGTGGCGACTCTTCTCTTTTAATACCTCCTTTAAAAGAGTTGTCATACATCGAAACCCGCTTTTGTGAGAAAAGGGGGCGCGACACTTATCTTTTTACTCACATGTTGTTGATATCACTTAAGTTAAAATTATTTAAATTAATATTTGAGATGTGCTTATATGAGACTTGAACGGTAAATGATTGAGTTTGGGCCATAGAGCTGGTTTGGTACTAATTTTGAGGTAACGCGTATGCCAGGCCCATATTGAGCTGAGTGTTATTGTTTTGAGGCGATACGTGCACCAGGCCTCATTATTAGGCAAAGTGATTATAATTAGCACTTGGACAGGATCCACCCCTCCAGATTCTGACATGCCAGCGGTGGGCGCAGGCACAGTATTTCATATATGTGCTTGATGATAGGCAGTTATGACAGGTACCCGTATAGTGCTAAGTGTAAATACCATTGATGGATCTACTGAGATACTACTTATTTACTTGACATGTAGAGATAGAGATGTACTTTCTTCATGTTAACTAGTAATTGGCCTCATTTATCCATGTTGGGTATTAAATTGTTATCCTTGAAAGCATGCCTAAATTCTGAAATGAGAACGAGTTGTACTTGATATCATTGATTTACTGTTTCTATAGTTTATCCTGTATTTTATGAACTGTTATCGGTTATTCGTACTGGAATTTGATTGTTGTTCTGAGCTCGTCACTACTTTCAACCCAAGGTTAGTGTTGTTACTTATTGAGTACATTGAGTCGATTGTACTCATACTACAATTTGCACTTTGTGTGCAGATCCAGATACATCTGGCCAAGGTGATTTTGAGGCTTGAGTTGTGCCAACTATTTGGGAGACTACAAGGTAGCTTATGTACCGTCCGTAGTCCTTGAAGTTCTCTTCCTGTTTTCTTTATCTTTATTGTTTCTCAAGTTCAGACAGTTGTATCAGAGGATTTATTTCGTACCTTGTTATTCAGTAGTGTTCGTGTACTTGTTGACACCAGATTTTGGGGTTGAGTTGTAGTAGAAGTTTGACTATATTCTCAGTTATGTTATGAAATTCTTCTGTTGTTGAGTTATTAGACCATGTTATCTCTTTTTCATTGTTAATCGTGTGATTGTTGGCTTACCTAGCGGGTTGGGTTAGGTGTCATCACGACTTGTAGACTTTGGGTCGTGACAATAACCTTTTTCAACTGCCTTTAATCAATACACATCTGCATAGTACACCATTATTCTTCTTCAGAAACAGAACCGGAGCACCCCAAGGTGAAACACCAGGCCGGATGAAACACTTATCAAGTCATTCTTGAAGTTGTTCCTTTAGATCCTTCAACCCCACTGGTGCCATACAATATGGTGGAATAGAAATGGGTAGAGTGCCCGGCACCATGTCAATACCAAAATCGATATCCCTATCAAGCGGCATACCTGGTAGGTCTGCTGGGAACACATCTTGGAAGTCTCTCACTACCGGAATTGACTCAACAGTAGGAGTATCAACATTAACATTCCTCACAAAGGCTAGATACGCTTCACACCCCTTCTCAACCATCCGATGTTCCTTAAGAAAGGACACAACCCTGATAGGAATATAATCCAAGGTACCCTTCCACTCCAACCAGGAAAAACTTGGCTAAGCCAATGTCACAGTCTTGGCATGATAATCTAGAATAGCGTGATAGGGTGACAACTAATCCACGCCTAAGATCATGTCAAGTCTACCATACTGAGTAGTAATAGATCGGCTCTGGTCTCATAACCACCAATAGTTACTAAACACGACCGATAAACACGATGTACAACAATAGAATCTCCCACAGGCATGGACACATATACGGGAGCACTCAAAGAATCACGAGATGTATCCAAATATAGAGCAAAGTAAGATGACACATATGAATAAGTGGAACCTAGATCAAATAAGACTGATGCATCCCTATGACAGACTTGAACAATACTTGTGATGACAGCATCCAATGTAACCGCCTCTGTCCTACTAGCAAAAGCATAGAATCGAGTATGGTCTCCCCCTCTAGGGTGACCTCTACCTACTTGACCTCCACTTCTAGTTGGAGGCACTGGTGGAGAGGTAACTAGAGTAGTAACTATGGCCTAAGGACCCGGTGGAATTTGTGGAGCCTAAGTAGTATGCGGAGGTGCACCCACATGAATGGGGATTTTGACTTCTTATTAGCACCTTTTTCCTTTCGTTTTAGTCCAAAGGCATTTAATTGTGTTCCCGAAAACTGACAAAATATGCTTAATTAATGGAATGGTGGAAATGAGCCTCAAAGATGAAATCCAACTCAAGAATGAGTAATTTGAACCAAGGACAAAAATAGGCACAGAAGCTCTAAAGTGCGAACCACAGATTATCATTTGTGGCCGCAGATTGTGAAGCAAATCTCATCAGAGACCAGTGAGAAGTGCGGTCTGCACCAGAAATGTGCGGCCGCAGAAGCAAGGCAAAGGCTGAAGGTTAAGAGAACATCTAATTCAATTTCTACGGAAGTGCGGACCGCACAATTATTTTGCGGCCGCAGAAGATCAACTATGCGGCCACAGTTGCATTTGTGCGGTCCGCAAAAGAGCTCAGAAATGTGCGGACCGCAGAAATAGAGAGATGCGGCCGTAGTTAAGAATTGTTCGGCTGCAAAGGTCCAATCCTACTAAGATGAAGAGAAGTGCGGACCGCACATGGAATTGTGCTTCCGCAGAACCTCCGAAAAGGAAAATTTTGTCCGAAAATTCCAACACCGTATAAATAGAATAGTTTCACTTTTTAGGTTAATTTTTGTACCTGTTGACATCAGCAGCCGTTTACTTGGCTTATTTTAGTAGTTTTAGATATTTTGATCTTTTTGAATATTAGTTTTATTATTTTAATCATTAATATGGGTTTAATTATCACTTTTCTACTTTATCTTCTAACTTAAGCCTGAGTAGCTAGATTTTCACTAGGGTTGTGACACAATCCTAGTGTGTAAACTTAATGGGTGTTTGATTTATTTCTTGTTTATGGTTCGGTGTTGATTATCTAGCATTGTTCTTGCTTTTAATTGAAGATTTAATGGTTACAAACATTATTTCATGTCTAATTGACTTGGTCTCTACTTGAGAAAGAGAGAATTAGTCTAGGGAAACTTTACTAGCAAGGAAATGGGTCAATCGAGAGATTGATAAACCCAATTAAAGGGTTGAATCCAGATATAGTAAAACCCTACTTGAGATTATTATCAAATGCTTTGTTCAATACCCATTTGGTCTTGAGAAATCCAAATTGGGCAAAATCACTCTCTGACCGAGAGGTATTGAGTGGGTACTTGAGTATTGATAGCTATAATCCACCCCGACCAATAAAACACGCTTTAAGGCTTACAACTCATTAAGCTAACACCTAGGTGAAGGTCATAGCCCTAGACCTTTTTACCATTTGGAAAAAAAACAAAAACAGTTTGCTAGTTTTAATTCTTAGTTGTTATTTTTAGTTTAAAATAGATTTACAAACAATCCAAATTGTGTGGAAGTGAAACTAGAGATAATTCAAGCTCATTCACTCTAATATATACTCGTAAGTCCCATTCATAGCTACCTTTGGAAAATCGACCCCGACTCCTTGTTGGGCACTATTATTGCTTCAACTATTTCATAACCTCAAATAGAGGTGTGACTTGGACAAGATCAATTTTTGGCGTCGTTGCTGGGGAATTCTGCGGCCGCACTCGACTCTTGAACCCTTAGCCACATCGTCTAGTATAAATAGTAACCCTAAGGCTACTGTTCAAACTTTCCATTCTCTGAGAACTCAAAACAAGGGCTAAAATCTTGCACACTTCTGAGTCAATCATCTACCACTTAATTGAGCATCTTAGATCAGTCCTTAACACCACTTCATCACTGGTATGTTCAATATCATTTCTAGAATTTTTTAATTTTCTTAGTTAGTTTAGAATTTATTCGTTATTTCGGACCATTTGTCAATTTTGTATCTAAGTGGGGTGTAATTTGTGTTAGATAAACTCTTAGTTGCTATTTGGGGAATTGGTATTTAGTTTATCATGTTTAATTTCTTCTACCATGTCCGATTTGTGCATAAAATGGAAGCCCTAAAGGACTGTGCCCATTCTAATATTAAAATATGTGGCCGCACAAGGAATTTTACGGCCCGCAGAATAGCATGCTTAGGGAATTGGCTAGGAAAAAGTGTGTACCGCACTTGAAATTGTACGGTCCGCAGAAATTCAATCGCAGCCGCCAAAAAGTGTGTGCAGTTCGCGGAAATTCAATCGCGGCCGCAGAGAAGTGTGTGCGGCCGCAGATCGAGGATTTCTCTATCATCATAGAGTTTCCAGTTTTAAGGACTTCAATGTGCGGGTGCACTCAAAAATGTGCGGTCCGCACTTCAGATGTGTGATCGCACTAAAAATCATGCGGACCGCAGTTTCATCTCTGCGGCCGCACTTGCAAATTATGCGGTCCACGCAACCAGGCATGCGGGCGCACTTGAACTACAACTGACTCTTGTTGTTGTTTTTGCAGAATATGGTTAGATCACGTGGTCGTGGTGACACATCAAAAGGGAGGAGTGAGCCTTCCAGAGGCAGAGCCAAAAGCACTTTACTCCTTAGCCCCCAAAGAGTAATAGGAAAGAAGCCCACAGCAGGACAAATTAGACAGGCAGAACCCTCCAAATCAATGTCATATGCCCCATCTAGGGAAGACTCGGAGGGAAATTCAGTGCAAGAGCAGCCTTCTGTGAAATCACAGACACAACTGCCTCAGGACAGATACCAACTGAGAAATGAGCCTACCTCTTCTAAGAGTACTTCTAAGGGATTGGAAGGAAATGGTCAGGCTCCAGAGACTTCATATACACATGCCCCCGATGCACCAGCTACTACAGTAGATGTGGATGATATCTCGGATGATGGCCGAGGGGGTGATACCAGAGTTGCCGGTCTTGAGAGGTCGAAGAAGAAAGAAGTTTAGGAAGATAGGTTTGTCAGCCTAACTGCATTCAATAGGTTCCAAGAATGGTGGCCGTCGAGATCGCTCACTCTTGAGCGTCAGTTCTTGTTGAAATACCTTGAGAAATATAACCCAGCAGTGCTGAGGCAATTCGGAGAAAGGAAGGATACATGGTTCACTCAATATGTGGTAGATGCCAAAGAGTGCTTGGTCCGGGAATTTTACGCCAATGTGGCACACATAAAGAAGGGTACCAAAGTGACGAAAGTGAGGAACCTGAAAGTGAGGTTTGACCAGAGCACCCCGAACACATACTTAGTCCTGGAGGATGTGGAATGGTGTAATACTTAGAAAAGCTGGCTATGGGCGATGCAGCTCGCCCATGGCTAGCTGAGCTTCTGGCAGCTCCGGGAACACCACCACCATGGATCACAAGAGGGGTTCCTATTCAGCATAAGACCCTGAATTTTGAGGCAAAGAGATGGCAGACATTTGTGTGTAGCAGAATAGACCCGTGCCAAAATGAAACAAATCTACCAATCTCGCGGGCAGTTCTAGTATCTCTATCATGGCCGGGTACCCAATCAATGTGGGTGTCGTAATATCAGCCAACATGTCATTGGTTGGAAGGAAAAGTGCCAGCTCCTACCCCTATCCCAACACTATCACGGAGTACCTTACGGATTCGAGGGTGGAGCCAAAGAGTTTTGACACAAAGGTTCGGGCAAAGAAGTCGTTCACTTGGTACTCTCTGAAGGGCCCGAGGAACCTAATGAATAAGGGTCAACCGACAACTACTGTGGTCCAGTCTGACGAGCCTTTGGTGGTAGCGACAAATTCAGCAGACATGCCTCCCACTACAGCAGTGCCTTCTACCAGTGCAGCTACCATGCCTCCACCTTCGTCTTCAAGGCCTTCAGCATCAGTTCCCTCCACCTCAACTTTGAGGCCAGTGCATATGTATGCGCATCCACTATCTGCGTTACGAGTCTCCCAGACACTGGCGAGACTCAACAACTGGATGCAGACAGCCACAACAAAGTTGAATGACATATCCAGTGCTATTGCAGCACAGTCATCCATCTCGGCACCCCAAATTCCTCCGATAGTGAAGGATACATTAAAGAAGATTTTAGAGAACCAGTAGACCATCATGGACACTTTGGTAGCACATGGATAAATAATTGAGGAGCTTGGGAAGAAGGAAAAGAAGATGAAGAAATCCCAGGAATTCAAGAGATCACTAGACAGAGAGAGGATAGAGGTGACCACGATAGCAACAGCTAGGGACCTTCCATTTGATATGTTTATGGGGATAGAAGCAGTAGCACCAGTAGATCTAGCATCACCATCAGCACCAGTGGAACCAGCTGGCCAGTCTGAGGAGCCATACATGGTTGTCGACACTACTGAGGTGGTGGGACGGATGTTCACCAACACAACTACTCTCGGAGCCCAGGATGATGAGATCCAGTTAGAGGAGGCTGAGGGAGGTGACGTTGCTATGGACACAAAGATGTCCAAGGCCACATAGGGAGTCCTCTTTACTCTTACCTTTCCTTATTCTTATTTTATTAAGCATTGGGGACAATGCTTATTCTTATTCGAGGGGGTGGAGTTTATTTGATATTTGGATGATTTGACATTTGGTTTGTAATAACTGATAACATTTTCCTTTTTTATTTTATTATGTATATATTCTTCGCTCTCTCTATTGATGTATATATATTCTCCTTTCCTCTATCATTATGTATATTCATTTATGATTTTAGTAGCTTGCTTTGTAGCTTCTTTATTTTATTATCTTATTAGTCAATGTTTAATTAAGTAGCTTCTTGTTTAGTCTAATAGCTTGTTTTTAATTTGGTAGCTTCTTTTTATGTTTTAGTGGTCAATAAGCCTTTGGTTTTTCTAATGCCACGGTTCTTTCCAAAGGTAATTTTTGTGTGAACCGAGTGATTCTTCCCAACGATGGATGGCATACCTTCTTAAAGGATTGAGTCCGTTTCTGGTGTTTAGGTAAAATAAATAGTAGTATTAATGAATAAAAGAGTCGAACAAGCTTCACTTGGCACCAACATACTTAACTACGTGCTTATGGTTAAAAATATGTTTTTCTGGAAAGAAGTAGCTCTAGTTAGTGACCTTATGACTCTTGCGTTGAATTAGGCAATCATCAAGTGGTTTAGTCGAGCCATAGTGATTTTTAATCTTGAATATGGTCGTTGTGGGCCCTCGACTCTATCCTTTTTAACAATCCAGCTGTGTGAGAGGTGAGATATTTTTGTTACAAGTCCAAGTACCCGTGCAAATGGTCTAGAACTTGCTCCGAATGTGTTTCCAGGCGAAATTTTAAGTTTTGCGTGGCTTGAGAAGTGATTGTAGGCTCTCCTTGACCCTCTTGAAATTTTCCATGTCCCATCAATGTTGTTATCCCTAGTCAACCCATTTGAGCCTAAAATCTTTCTCATTTGATCACCATGTTACAAGCCTTTACCCATTGTGTCGTGACCCTCTCTTGGCACCCGAGCTTTCCTTAACACTCTTGTGAAATAATTGGCTAAAAACGTATGTTTTGGGGAGATACGAGGAGTTTGAAAAAAGTATCAAGGAATAAAAAGAGAAAAGAAATGAAGAAAAGAAAAGGCAAGAAAAAGAAAGAAGGACAAAAAGAAAGTGAATAAGTTGAAAAGTTGAAGGGATTTCAAAGAATGGTAATGATGCAAAGCGCAGAGAAAACAAAGAAGGAGGATATGAATATCATGACCAAGAAAGAGTGATGCTAAGTCTCTCTAATTCCCCAATGGAAAAGAAAATGCCTCACATAGTTGGCAAAGCATAAGCTGATAAGAGAAAATGGAGTGCTTAAGGAAATTCAAGGATAGGTCGAAGGTTCATAGAACATGCAATTCAAGTTCCACGGAAGTGCAAACCACAAAATTATTGTGCGGACGCAGTTGCATTTATGTGGTCCGCAAAAGAGCCATGTGCGGCCACACTCAAAAATGTGCGGACCGCAGAAATAGAGAGATGCGGCCGCGGTTCAGAATTGTACGGCCTCAACGGTCCAACCCTGCCAAGTTGAAGATAAGTGCGAAACCCTCATGGAATTGTGCGGCCACAGAACCTCCATAAAGGGCAATATTGTCCGAAAATTCCAGCACTGTATAAATAGAATAGTTTCACTTTTTTAGGTTAACTTTTGTACCTTTTGACATCAGCAATCGTTTACTTTGCTTCTTTTAGTAGTTTTAGCTATTTTGAGATTTTTGAATATTAGTTTTATCATTTTAATCATTAATATGGGTTTAATTATCACTTCTTCTACTTTATCTTCTGACTTAAGCATGAGTAGCTAGATTTTTACTGGGGTTGTGACCCAACTCTAGTGTTTAAACTTAATGGGTGTTTGATTTATTGCTAGTTTATGATTGGAAATCATTATCTAGCCTTGTTCTTGCTTTTAATTGAATATTTAATGGTAGAAAATATTATTTCATGCCTAATTGGCTTGGTCTCTACTTGAGAAAAAGAGACTTAGTTTGGAAAAACTTGGCTAGCAAGGAATTGGGTCAATCGACAGATTGATAAACCCAATTAAAGGGTTGAATCTAGAGATAGTAAAACCCGACTTGAGCTTAATATCAACTGCTTTGTTCAATACCTATTTGGTCTTGAGAGAGCCAAATTGGGCAAAATCACTCTTTGACCAAGAGATATTGAGTGGGTACTTGAGTGTTGATAGTTGTAATCCTCCCCGAATGATAAAACACGCTTTAAGGATTACATACCATTAAGCTAACACCTAGGTGAAGGTCATAGCCCTAGACCTTTTTATCATTTGAAAAACAAAAAAAAACAATTTCCTAGTTTTAATTCATAGTTATTATTCTTAGTTTAAAATAGACTTAGAAAAACCAAATTTTGTGGAAGTGCAACCCGAGATAATTCAAGCTCATTCACTCTAATATATACTCTTAAGTCCCATTCATAGCTCCCTATGGAAAATCGACCCCGACTCCTTGTTGGGTACTATTATATCTCCGGTCGTTTCATAACCTCAAATAGAGGTATGACTTGGACGACAACACACCCATCATAACTCTGGGACAGTCAAGGTCTAGGTAGGCACAGCTTGTGAAACTGACTCTGGCATGGTCGGATGTATAACCCACTGAAGGCACCCCGCGTAAGAGGTGCACTGGAAAGAGGTTATGCATAATGGGCAACCTGAGACCTCGGAAGAGCAGGAGCACTGCTAGTAGCTGGGATTGTTGAATGAACTGGGCGGCCTACATAGCCTCTTCCATGACGAGCTACAATCAGAGCGCGGGCACCACTATACCCTCCAGAATCTCGAGGCCTCTTGGCCTGCCTGTCCTCTCTATCCTCCCGCCTCCATACCCTTCAACCTCTGAGCGATCTCTACAACCTGCTGAAACAGAGTATCCATCTCCAACTCTCGAGCCATGTTGAATCAAAAATCATAACTCATCCCCTCAATGAATCTAGGCACTCGCTCTCTAACTCTAGAAACCAATATAGGTGTATGTCAAGACAACTCACTAAATCTGATTGCATACTCTGACACTGACATAGTCCCTTAACGCAGCTTCTCAAACTCTATGCGTCATGCACCCCATAGGGTTTGGGGAACAAACTCTCTCAAAAGCATCTCTATAAATTGAGCCCAAGTCAGTGGGGCTGCATCAGCTGGCCTACCCTCCTCGTAAGCTTGTCACCACTTATACGCTGCGCCTGACAGCTGAAATATAGTAAAAGCAACTCTGATCACCTCCACTATACCCACGGTGCGGAGAATAGAATTGTGCTAGGGTCTCCTGAAGTCCATGGGCAGTAACAGGTGCCTCGAGTGCCTGTCCCGCAATTGGAGCTACTGGTGGCTACTCAGTCGCTGCTCGGGCAGGTGCTCTGGCTGGAGCACGTGCCCCTCCTTGGCCTTTGCCTTGGCGCCAGCCTCGCGTAGCTCTAACTGGGGGCACGGGTGTCTGATCATCTGATCTAGAAGTGTGTGGCCTCACAATCTGTGAGAGAGTAGAAAGACAAAGACTCACATTTAGAAATCAACAGGATCGCACAATAAGGAATCAAAGAAGTGGAATTTCCTAATGGTTCTATATCCCCTCAAAGATAAGTACAAACATCTCTATACCGATCAACAAGACTCTACTAAAATTTCTTCTGACTCGTAACACCTATGAACCTAGAGTTCTGATACCAACTTGTCACGACCCCAAATTCCCACATTGGATATCGTGATGACACCTAACACTACAAGAAATTGGATAATTAGTGGCGACATTTAGCAGCAACGTTATTTGCTACAACAGTTATATTATTAGCGGCGACTTTTAAAGTTGCCACAAATGATAAATATTTAGCAGCGAGTTTTTATAGGTCGCCTCTGATGTGGCTGAAATTTTCAGTCCCGCTAATATTAAAATTTTAGCTCCATATTTTTTGTAGCGACCTTTGAGAAGTCGTAGCTAAATCGGTCTTGCAGCGACTGGGTCGCTCCTATTCACTTTTAAAATAAAAAAACAAAAATAGATCTCTCTAATTAAAAACTAGTCTTAAACAGATAACAGTGAAGCTCACAAAACTCTTCTCTTCTCGGACAGATCGAAGCTCACAAAACTCTTCTCAAACATATCGAACTCGAAGAAATAAGTACTCACAAAACTCGAACAGAGAAGCTCACAAAACTCGGTTCCTCTCTCTAGAAATCGGTCCTCTCTCTAGAAATCAGTACTCTTCTGCTAAAATCCCACCCAAATCGAAATCCCTTCAAAATGCGAATCTCATTTGTCAGGTATGTTAAAATCCCTAATATTTTCGTTTTTCTTTGGGAAAAGAATTTGCTTTTCTATAATCGATTTCGTGGAGGTACAATGGAAGGAACGATTTCTCTTCCATAATCAGATATTTGGTCTTGTCGGATAATTTCGTATGTTCTTTTGGATGGATTTTTACCATTTCAACATGAGAATATGATGAAAATGTATAGGAAAGTTTTCAAAGCTGATTATGAGTTTCAACCTTGGTTTTCCCCTGAAGCTAAGAAGCTAATTTCAAAGCTTTTAGTAGCTGATTCCAGAAAAAAGAATTTCAATTTCTGCTATTTTAATGTGTTATTTGCTTATCATTAATTGATGGGTGGTTCATATGAGTTAATTTGACTAATCTTGAAGCTAAATGGAACTAGATTAACTTGAGCAATATTTTCCCTGTTTATTTGAATTTCCTGTTACAATATAATATTGTTAACCGTTATCTATCTACATGTTGAACTGTTGAATAATTGATGGCTTTGAAGCTTCATAAGCTGCTTCCTGTTTGAGATTGCATCGAAACTTGTTGTTCTATATACTATAAGAAAAAGAAGTCTTAACTAATTTAATTTTGACACGGCAGACACACAATAATTTGAAAATCAGTAATTTCTTCTAAACTAGCCAGCTATATCTAGAAGGAAAGCATTACAAAAAAACTTGCGTGAGGAGAGAGAAGCTCTGGAGAAACACGATTTTCTGGAGAAATATTGTTTCAGCGTGCAATGGCCAATTTGGCCAACGGCCGGCCACCGGAACAGGCTGGTCAGACCTCCCCTACCCTCGCCCAGCCAGATACGTCCAA
>MDKI01068329.1:0-11431 GCA_005239505.1 Nicotiana paniculata
ATATATATATATATATATATATATATATATATATGTAGACTCATTCTTTAGTATACTAAATTCATAAAATTCTATATTCAGTTCAGGATTCATTATTCTATAGTGTCTTAGTATTTTATTTCATTTTCTAAGTAGAGTTCTTCGCCATTGACTATTTAGATTACCAATCTAATCTAAAAAGTTCAGCAAATCTTTTCCCCCACCCCCTAACCCTTTTTTGTCGTATTGAATCTGTTAATAATAAACTGTAAAGAATGAAATAAATTACCAGACTTCAGATAGGAAAAGAGTGAACCATGAATTTTCATTAAGAGCGCTAGAAGAGAAGTACAACATAAATTGATTATTGAGATATTAACTCTCAGAAACAGGTGTGTTTTCTGTGCGATCGATCTTCCTTGATTCTGAAATGCATATTTTAATAAATTTCATCCGATAGCGCAACCTCGAGCTGGGCATCAATTAAATGTCTCAATCTTTAATTTCCATTTCACAGTTTAATGGAAATTTCACACTACTCACACAAACAGAAAGTGTGTATGACATAGAATCAAGTAAGGAGATTACCATATAAAAGTATCAAACAAAAAGGATGTTCATGTCAAGGATAGAAAAGCCTCGATCCTCAGACTAAACAACGATATCAATCATATGGAGCTGGTATATAGTGGAAGAACATTTTCCAACAGAAGCATTATCAATACTCCAATGATGAGAAGACTAAACCTAGTTACTCAAACTAAATTTTCTGAACAGTCACTAATTAAATAAAACTTCAATTCCAAAATGGAAAAAGAAATGAAAATCGAACCATGATTTACTAGCACAAATAAGCAGTGCAGATTATTTTAAAAAAAAAGGGCAGCCCGGTGCAGGAAGCAATCCGCGTTCACGCAGGGTCCGGGGAGGGTAGCACCCAAGGGGTGTGATGTAGGCATCCTATGTTGCCTGATTCTACAGCTGAAACCCATAACCTAATGCAAGCAATGCAGAACACAATCCCTAAAACTAAACCTTATAGCATTATCAGAAGTTCTAAAAGAAAAGGTGATCACCAAGAAAAAGAAGTTCCAGCTACAGAGACACAAAGCAATTTGTAATACAGATAATCCAATCAGGCATGTTTTTCCAACATCAGGAAATGTTTCTTAAAAATGTACCATTATCGTGAACAATAAAAGCACTAGCACAACTTGGACAAAAGACATCATCAATAAACTGATCAACACAAGCATCAAAATGTGGCAAAAAATGGGAATCTACATGGAAAATTGAGGGTAGTTCGAAATTGCCGACCCTAGCATGTATGCTTTGTAATGTAAAACATTATCAGATATGGATATTTTTAATTCAGTTGAATTCAAAAACATGGTAATGGAAAATTTCCGGAATAAGGAACAAAAGGACAAATTCATGTCTAAAAGGAAAAGAAGTTCATGCACTTATCAGACCGCAAAATGACGAATATCATCACAGAGCAGAATCTAGCATATTGGATCTTTCCAGTATGCATCTCAAAGATAACATGGCAAGTCTAGGAGGATTATAAATGCTACACCAGATTGAAGAGCAACATAAGCTTCCATTTAGCACATCAGAGATCCGAAAGGAAAAGGACGAATCATGATCAACAAAATGGGAGCTCAACTATAAAGAATCAACAACAAGCACACGAAGTGATTGTACTAACCAGATGGAAGCTCACATAGTACCTAATCAACAGCAAGCAGACGAATTGATTGTACTAACAAGATGGGATATCAATGTAGTACAGAATCAAACATATATGTTTAAGAAAGATGCAATATATCAAAGTTAAAGGCTAAAAAGAAGAGAAGAAAACTTGCCCTTAAAACCCTAGCTTTTTACTCACTTTTTCTGTTCAAAAATTAATAGTTGAATTTCAAAGGGCATGGTTTAGAACTAGGGTTTCATCAAAACTAAAATTAACATAAAAATGGTACAATTTCGAAACTTACCTTGATGAGAAGAAACGTGAACAGTTGTTGTCAATGGAGGTGACCAACAATTTCTCCAATACGATGAGATTGACGTCTGAACACCAATAATGACACTGAAATTAACTTGCCCTTCTAAGAGAAATAGCATTTTCACACTCAATTTTACTTGCCCTTAGCAGTTTCAGTTTCTAAGAGAAATCGTATTAACACGTTTTGCGCTTCTAGGAGAAATAGGTGTTCTGTTGGAGAAATCTCAAGGTTTTCCCTCTTTTTTGGGGAAAGGTTTGGCGGAATGGACTGGGAAAACAAAGGTAAATGTTTAGCGCCACTTTTTATTAGTTAATAACGACGGGCTATATTATACTTTAAGGGCCGAATATTATCCCTCGTTAATATTGTGCGAAAAATTAATTTTAACGACCGGAAAAAATTTTGGTTGCTATAAGTACACTTATAACGACCGGATTTTAGTCCCTTCATTGAGAAGTGGTCGTTAAAAATCAAATTTCTTGTAGTGTTAACGGACCCAGCCGAAATGGGCATGTGGCTCAATCCTAAGACACCCAGCTTTTTTTCCTTTTTTTAATTAGCGTTTGGCTACCCGATTTGAACCAAAAGAGTGACCTGATCCGGAACCCTTTAATGGGTTAATCTAAATACCCCCTTTCAGCCTTGTTTTCTCATTACACACCCAAATCTAAGACATGTTTCTTCTTCTTACTCCATTCCCAAATCATAGGGTTCATGGTATATCTTTAATTTTTTGCCTCCTCCTCAGATTATCACACAATGGATTGTTATTATTATGATACAATAAATTTGTAAATGGTTTCTTCTTGTTTTGATCCATTTGTTATTGCAAGATCCTTTAATTTTCTCACTATTGTTCCCGTAAATCTGTCATTTAATTTTAACAATGTCACAAGATAGTTGTTTGTCTCAAGAAGCTGGTTCGAAGAGGAGGTGTTTATGCGGTATGACTGCCCACTACTATACGACTTACACTCCTTTCAACGCTGGTCGGAGATTCTATAAATATCCTAAACCTGATGTGAGTTAATTTATATAATTATCGTGTTGTGTTTGTTCGATTTTTTTCCAGATTGAAATCATTTGAATTATCTTTCCAGAAAACTTCGTGTGGTTATTTTGAATGGGTTGATGAAGTATTATCGGACAGAGCTGTGACTGTTATTTGAAGTTGAAGTCACAATTGGATGTAGCTAAGGTTGAAAGGCTGAAATTAAAAGAAAAAGTTGAAGCAATTGAGGCCACAATTGAAGTTGGAGAGACCGAAACAAGCATGTTGAAGTCGATGTTGGATGCAGCTTATCTCGAAAGGGACTTATTCAAGAATAAAGTTGAAGAAATGGAGGAAACAAATCAACTAGAAAGGACCAATTCCAAGAATATGAAGAAAGTTATTTTGATATCATGGGTCCGATTTGGTACCTTAATTGTAGCTTGTTTGATGAATTAAATGATATCTAGTGTTGGGGTATTTTGTATTATGAAACTAAGTTAGGTTGGGATATTTAGAGCAATGTATTGTATTTATTTTGTGGGGTGAAAGTTGAAATTAAATGTCCTTGCACCACCTATCTTCACTGCTAATGTAGTCTGTTTTGAACCGGCAATTGTCTGTTTTGAACTAGAAATTTGAGAACAAATCAAAAGATTATCTGCTGAAGCTATTACAATAGCTTGTATTGGTATTGCATTTGTTTGAAGATAATCTATTAAAACATCCAAATATGAGTATCCAACTAGATAAAAAATATCCAAATCTGAGTTTGTTCAACAATATCTAAGATTCACATAAACTGGTTGATACATATAACATGACATTAAAAACCATTAGTTTAAAATGTTTCCTGTTAAGGTACAGTTAAATTGACGTACAGATGCCATATTATTCCCCAAAGTTACCACCTAAATCATACTATGTCATCCAACTATCATCACCAACCTAGCAAAAAAAGAGTAGTAGTAGTTGTACTGGCCGAAGCCATAAATTACATCACCAACCAAATTGTTTTGACAAAAAACTAAGTCCCAAAACATTACTCCAACAAAACCTACTTCCGATTACTCCAACATAGTACTTTTCTTTCCCTTTCTTGCCTGCAATTTTCCAATTCTTTTCTGAGCTTGCATCTCCAGCTGGTTGCTAGTTACAACCTCTTTTCCGTTCCATGTGAGTCCTCTTAGTGAGTAGGGCAGATTTGAAGGATCACTCACACCAGTTGAACCACCTCTTAAGGAGGGGATAACTCTTGACACAGATGAAAGACTTGGTTCTTGTCTCACCTGAAGCCTTGTCCTTGTCTCTGAAATGACTTTTGGCCTTATAGAAGAGTCTTATTCATCTGCAAATTGTGGAGGCAAAGGTCTCCTACTAGAAACATCTCGGAGATCTGAAATGCTATCAAAAACAGTAGGGGTAGGAATGAACACAAGTGGACTGCTGGAGGCTTGACTATTTTGAGATTGTTGGGGACCTGATAATGATATTTCTTCATCAATGTCTTCATAATCTACAATCCTTTTCCTTTTCATTGTCTACCTTCCTTTAGATTGTGCACTAGATGGCTGTCATAAATATATAACAAATTGTGAAATAATCGAAAGTCTACTGTTAAAGACTAATAAGAGTAACAATCACCTTTGTACTCCCTCTTGCATTATGATTTGGTCCTCCACAGTAGCTGCGGTTCATGGTTATCCCTTTCCTTGAAGTAGACCATTCACCTTGTCTCTTGCTTGCCTCATTTTTTTGCCTATTTCTCTTCTCCTTAGGCCTGCCAGCTAACTTCACCAAAATTGGTGGTTCCATGGCCTGTGATGGGTCTACTTTCCAGAATTTCTCACGCCTAACATGCTGCAACTTATGTGAATAAGTCTTTAGAGCAACCTCTTTGCTATACCACCAATGCATTTTCTCTAGAGGGTCATTCCTCTTGTATATGAATGCTTTGATTGTGTGAGGACATGGTATTCCTGAGAGTTGATATTGCCTGCAACTGCATTGCTTTGCTTCCATTTTGACAGTATGTTTATCTTCTCCTTCTCTAATCTTATAACCAGCATCTCCATTAAAGTGAACCAGACATGTGTGAGCAATCTTTCAAATAATTAACATACAATGTCATGCTTCGTTGATTGAAGTCATGAGTCCATGACTTCACTTGATCTTCATGTTCTCTCAATAAGTTCATAACCTTAACTCTAATGTCTTTCAACATCTTGATTATTGGTTTATACCTTGCATCCAAGATACATGCATTGAATGACTCTGTGAAGTTATTGTCCACTGCCATGTTCTTGCACACAATGTCAAAATAAGCTCTACACCATGACTGGGCAGGATAATATAGCAAATCACTCACATCATCTTCATCCATATCCCCCATATTCTTCAATTGGTCTTGAAAATCCTCCTCATAAGTTCTCCAGGAACACCACCATAGAAGCTTCTTCATCTCCCCAGATCTCCATCTCTTACACCAGTTAACCTCAATGTGTCTAACACAATATCGATGGTTAGCTTAGAAAGTGTTGTTCTCATTGCCTCAATCAGACCTTACAATCATGAGCCAAACAGAAAAGAAAAGAAGATATAAAAAATAGAAAACAACTGAAATGAAGTATGGATTCTAAACTATGAAAAAACAAAAAGTTTACTGAAATAAACTACTAAACTATGAAAAAACAGAAAACAGCTGAAAAGTACCTTTTGCATGTCTGAGATGAAAATGTATCCTTCTCCATTCTGTAGGTCCAATGACCCTTTTAGCAATCCCAAAAACCAATCCCATGTCCTCTTTGTTTCTTTGTCCACTACAGCCCATGCTATAGGATAAAAATGGTCCATTTGAGTCTTGACCAACAACAACTAGAAGCTGTCCTTTAGCTTTTCCCTTAAGAAATGTCCCATCCAATCCAATGAAAGGCCTCAAACCAGCCTTAAAACCCATCTTCAATGCATTGAAACAGATATACATTCTTAAAGATCTCCTCTTACCTTCAGCTAGTGCATCTTTTGACAAGTTAATAACAATATCACTTCCAGGATTATTGATCTTCAACTCATTGGCATATGTCTCTAACTTATTATACTCATCTTTAAAGCTTCCCTGCAGCTTATTAAGAATCAATATTTTTGCCCTCTTACATTTTCCATGGGCTAACATTCAGCTCAAATGCATCTTTCAGGTGAGCCCTCATCTCTTTCACTTTATATTTTGGATTATTTTGTAACTTCTTCTTAAAAGAATATCCAATAGTACAGTAGTCAATAGTGCTATTATCATAAGTAATATAGCAGTCATGATGTGGGGTTTAAGGTCTTGATTCTTACCCCTGGACAATTTCCATCTTTAGAGATTAAACAAACAAATGGGCAGCCAATTTGACACTCATACCTAAGCCTTATTGTATCATTTTTAATGAACTATCTCTTTCTTATTCGCCATAGCATAGAGTTTTAGACACTTCCTAGCTTCAGAGATGTCCTTGAAGGTCATACTCTTGTCTAGTTTCTTATAATCAAGGAGCTGATAAGTAATGCTCATGTTTCTTTGAGTTGCAATACTATCTAATTCATCACTATCATATTCTGAAGACTCAGAATCATACTCATCACTGTCCTCACCATCGGTTGGGCTACAGTCAGTAGCAGCCTCATAATCAGGTACTACAACCTCATCATATTGAGTAATATTAGGTACTTGGACTGACATCTCACATTCCTCAACAGCAAATCAATTAATAACATTATAATCAATGCCAACCATTTCTAACAGGCACCTAATACCATTATCCCCTTCAACTTCATAGTAGCTACCAGAAGGGGCAGGAACTATAAGTTGTTGAACACCAATAAACCCTAATTGATTGAAAATTCATCTACAATGTCTTTATATGAAAGATGGTCAGAGTCATAACCTGTCCAAGTGTGCAACAGGTTCTTAGCATACTTCACTTGTGGATCTCTACTCCATTCCCCACCATAGTTGAATATTTTGTCCAGATTAACCATATTGTTGATCTGAAATTAAATAACATAAAGAAAGATTAGATCATGAATGATAACAAATTGTAAGAAAGTTGAGCTACGAAAACCGACCACAAACTAAACTAAATTAACTCATTATTATTCCATGCATTAAACATACTATATAAGAATAATAAAACAAAGAAAAAAATAATAAATAATAAATTTCACATAACCTAAACCACCATTGCCATAAAACCATCTCCAAAACCCTAAACCACCCAAAGAAAACAGAAAAATGGGACCAACATGTCAACCAAAATAATGAATGTGTAAAAGAAATACAAAAATACTAAAATAATCGGATTACCCCACATTCAGGACCACTAGTGAATAATATTACTCCACATGCAGTAAAGTCAAAATTTGGCCCATAAAAAAAAAGCCAAAAGTTGCATTAGAATAATCAGAAATTGCCATAAAAACATATACAAATCAACCCATACACGAATCCCTAACTAAAAATGTTAAAATCAGGAAAACTAAAAGCCTAAAATCGACGAGATTAAACCTATAAAATAAACGCTAACTTAAGACACATTACTACAAAAATTATAGGCTAACAAGAATGAATCTATCGTTTTGGTAGAATTTTAGTACCTTTACACCATAGGAGATTGAAGAATCGGCAGATGGATGGAGTAAGAAGAAGAAACGGATCTTAGATTTGGGTGTGTAATGAGATAAAAGGGCTGAAAGGGGATATTTAAATTAACCCGTTAAAGGGTTACGGATCGGGTCACTCTTTGGGTTCAAATCGGGTATCAAATTGGATAGCCAAACGCTAATTTAAAAAAAGGAAAAAAGGTTGGGTGTCTTAGGATTGAGCCACGTGTCCGTTTCGGCTGAGTCCGTTAATTAGAGGATAAATTTATCAATAACGCTAACGGCAGGGACGGAAAAGGTTGAATAGTATAACGGGATACAAATAACTAATATACAATAGTACAGGGGTAGGAATAGCCCTTTCCATATTCTTTTACAATATAAATGCTGTCAAAGGACATAAGAAGAATAGTGTATGAGTTCATTTCATTGGACGTCACAATTTTCCGAATTCCAACTCACATTTTGGTCAAATAGGTTAACCATATATCTTCACAAAAGTCCATACTTGCCATTATACGTAGGAGCTGTTAATTTTTGTTAGCTTGAGAAGGATTGACCACAGTTTCAATCTATGGTCACTTGAGAGAATCTGCATTTTAAGTAAAGTATGTTAATGTGTTACATAATGTTAATAAATGAATTAAGATATATGTCGATGCCTATGAAACTGGATTGAATGACCAACTTGAATTTATTACTGGACTACAATAGAATAAATGTGTAAGTTAAATATTTGGTTTTCAAGATCTTTTTTCAAACATGTCAATGATGACATAACACACTTCTCTTAGGCATCTCTAAGATTCAAGCACTCTAACTCATCCATAAAGGAAATAAATGTATAAAAGAAGCTCATGTTTCTGCTTCTTTTCTTTTCATCAACACACTTTTATCAGAGAGTTGATAAATAATAACTTGAAAAATTAACCAACATGACTGCTTAACAATTCCAATGATGTTATACGTTACCTTGAAAAAGGATTCATAACTTACAATAGCATCATTTTTTATTGCAGCTGATTAATGAACTAGTTGAGACAAGTAACGCTAGGTATGAAGGTGCAAGGCAACCTATCATGAATAATCTTGTGTGTTACCATAAACCATCCATCTTTGTCGAGTCCAGGATGACAAAAATGGAGTTGTAATAGTTCGTAATATATCTCTTGATGTTTGTAAAAATCTAGCAGCCCTAGGAAATATTGATGCTATGATAAGCAATTATGGAAATGCCACTATGGCTTGTAATGACTTTATCCGTTCTTAGTCTTAAATAATATCCTCTTATCTTTCAAAAAAAAAAAAATTATATTCTATAAAATGCATGCAAAATAAGTCGCCTGAAATACATAAAACCACAAAAAATTTCTTGTATTCACAATATCAATTGGCTAAAGATTCAGAACTCTCCCCTGAAGGAAAAAGGCAAAGCAACTCTATTCCAAAATAGAAATCGAAATTATGTAAATCTAGAATGCAATTGTCTCTACACTTTAGGGCAAAGAATGGATGATTCTTTCCCCTCTTGCAAGCAAAGCATTATCAATTTTCACCAGATTTCGTGTATTCTTGGTTAAAAAGTAGTAGGATATTTTGCGTAATTAAGATCAAGAGATTCAAAGGAATTTTTTACTCTACTATATTACATTTTTCATTATTAAATTTCGTATACGATCAAATTAAGACATACATATAAAATTAAAACAGAGAAAGTATAAGAAACCAACGGAGCAGCAGTGTAAAAACTATCCCAGAGTTAATTCTTTTTTAAGGTTATTTAGTAATTTGACTTTTAAGTTTAGGGCTTTTATTTTTAATATAACATAGATAGATATGGATAGATTAAATTTATAAATCATACTTCTTCTATTGTATTCACTTATTGGTTCATAAACTTTTTAAGAATAAAATTATTAAACTTGTAATTTAGAGAAGAACCATATATCATATATTTTAAAATTTTCAAAACTTACTACTCCTATTTGTTGACTCTCCAAATATATACACCATTTTTACCAATTTATTTATATCTCTAATGTTCATTAAGCATCAGTTTAACTAGTTCTAAAGCTAAACATAATATAAGTTAGTTTATATATGAAAAATATTTTTAAAAAAAGCCATTATAATGGCGATGAGATCATCCATCTAAAGTTTCAGTTAAAAACTACTTAAATCAAACATGAAAAGAAAGAAATACATAGTAAGCGCAACGAACTGACGAAGTACATCAATTACAAAGATTATCATACAGAAAACAGTGAAAATGCCGCAAATAATGAAAATAATGCAGAACACTTAGGCCTCCTAAAAGAAGTTGGCCCCAATCCATAACATAACACACCATAAACTAAATCAGTCTAGTACCAGATGTCAAATTTTGATCCCAAATCGAAGCATAACAAGAAATTAAAGTACCAATTATTAAATCAAACCTTTGTCTTGCCCAAAAATTATCAAACTAACGAGCAAAAGAAATTTTCATCAGTTGATTTCCCAGTATGTAAGTTACAGTATCAAAGAATGAATGTAATCAAAACTCAATAAGAATTACGAAAAACTTACCAAAGTAGAGAAAAAATGAGAGAAGAAAACATGATTAGTCTCCCCACTCAAAGAACGTCCCTACATACATTAACAAATCTAGAGCTACAACATACATAAAGTTGAAATTAATAGAGTTTACAACACCTACGCTTAAAGATAGATGGAAGGGAGAACCTTTTGGTGGCTCAGTAACTTCTATTTTCTATCAGGTTTTAGTTGCAATGAAGATTAGAAGTGATATATTATGAGAAAGTGGGAAAAGTAAAATGGTTCTTAATGAGAGTAATTGAATGCAACAATTATAGGGAAAATGTAACTTTGGTCTTTCCTCTTCAACTTTTTCTTCTTTTTCCCTTTAAGATTTTTATTTCCATTTTTTTTCATTCCCTCTTAATAATTTACGTGTTTCTGTTGTTTTTTTAAGATAATTTCCTTAGAAAAAAGTGTAGTTGCATGTAGCTTTGTTGGTTAAAAAAGCCAAATGTTACGACTCAAAAATTACTAGTCGTGATGGTATCTAACTCGACATGTTAGGTAAGCAACTAACAGTCAATACAATCCAAATGAAATTATAGGAAAATTATATGAACTTTTACAAATTAACCCAAGAACTGGTAGTACGAATCACGAACTGTTATCGCTTCTGTGTTAAAACTCAGAAAATCAGAAGAACTGTTAGAAGAAACAGAAAATATATATAAACGATAAATAATATTCCGAGTCCACAATTTTCTTGTGTGTCCTTAAGGAATTTTAACCCCCTCACAAGTTGCCAAGGTAATGGATTAAATCCTCCCAGGATAAAACGGAATGACCTTCCTGCAACAGTGGCAATACCAACTGCAGGATACCAACAAACTCAAAGAACGGAGCAAGATCACACACTTACGAAGTTGAGAGAGAGAGAGACTGCGAAGTAGAATGTAGTATTCAGAATGGGAATTCGTTTTTCAGTGTCTGGAAAATTAAGCCATGCCTCAGAATTTATAGGCAACTATTGGAAGAGGTGTGATGTCTGTTCAGGAAAAGTGTCTGTTCAGGAAGGAAAACAAGCAAAGGCAGCATTTTTTTGGATTTCAGTTAATTTAAACTTTGTCCAAAAATAATCTTATCGATCGATCATTTGACAAATCCAAATCCAAATCCGAATCCAAATCCGAATCCGAATCCGAATCCGAATCCGAATCCGAATCCGAAATCCGAATCCGAATCCGAATCCGAATCCGAAGCCGAAGCCGAAGCCGAAGCCGAAGCCGAA
>MDKI01283079.1:0-41833 GCA_005239505.1 Nicotiana paniculata
ACTTTGAGCATTCAACAGAAAAAGCATATTACGTTGTTACTCCCAATTCGCATATTATGAGCTTACAATTAAATTCAAATTCCTACTTAATTTTTTCATTGAAATCGAGCTATATCAATTGTCGAATAACCTTAGGAACACTTCATATTCATCTCATCGTGTTCATTTTTCTCTCTATGTCTCCACTTTTTTACTTTTATCAAATAAAACTATTCATATATATTTTTGCAGGTGTATCTATAGAATTTTACCTCAATATTATACTTATATGATTTTTAAAAAGTTTATACTCACTGATATGAGGTGCACGCGCAACGCACGTGCTCAGAATTAGTATATATTATAAAAGCATGGACAAAATGTCAGTTTATAAAAATAAACTTATAATATTGTCACGACCCGATTCACCCTCCGAGAGGCATCATGACGGCACCTAGTCTCTACGACTAGGTAAGCCTAATTGCTGAACAGATATAATAACGAAAATAAGTAAATCTAAAAATGAAACATCGCTACTTGGAGCGTACAAAATACAATTTCCAAAAAATCCGGAATATCACTTTAGTCACAAGCTCTGTCTCAAAATAGATCTATACAACGTGAGGGAATTTATATGAAAAATCTATCTAAATCTGGAGTGGAAGGTGACTCGAAGGACTCTGCGGACACGACAAAATTACCTTTCGATCTCCTAGAAGCTGTTGCTCGGACCCTCTAGCCATGAAACTGAGCGCTGGTACCTGGATCTGCACACGAAAAACATGTGCAGAAAAGGGCACGAGTACACCACAAATTGCTACCCAGTAAGTGCCAAGCCTAACCTAGTCGAGTAGTGATGTAATGACCCGACCGGTCGTTTTGAACTCTAGCACGTCGTTCAGCGGTTTGAGGTCATGAGCAGCTCCGTTTCAGGTGTTATGACTTTTAGGTGTGGTCGAAATTTAATTTCGGGAAGTTCGGAGTCAAATTGGAAGGAGAATTCTCATTTTAGAAGCCTTAAGTTGGAAAAATTGACTAAGATTGGAATTCTGAGTAAATGACCTCCGAATCAGGATTTGAAGGTTCCTGCAGGTTCGTATGATGATTTTGGACTTGGGCGTATGTCTGGATCAAGCTTTGGATAACCCGAGAGCGTTTCGGTGTATATTGTGGAAGTCAGCAATTTTGAAAAAAATTCCTAAGTTTGACTTGAAGTGCATTTCAGTGATATTGATGTTCGTTTGGGATTCCGAGCCTGGGAATAACTTCGTATGGTGATTCTGGAGTTGGGAGCGCGATCGGAAGTGAATTCGGACGTCCGTAGGTCATTTTGAAGTCATTTGGATAAAGATAGAAATTTGAAGGTTTTTGAGAAATCCGACCGGAAGTGAGAATTTTCATATCGGGGTCGGAATGCGATTCCGGAAGTTGGAGCAGGTCCATAATGTCGAATATGACTTGTGTGCAAAATTTGGGGTCAATCGGACGTGATTTGATAGGTTTTGGCATCAGATGTGGAAGTTTGAAATTTCAAGGTTCATAAAGTTTGGATTTAGGTGCGATTTGTGGTTTCGGTGTTGTTTGATGTGATTTGAGGCCTCGAGCAAGTCCGTGGGATGTTATGGGACTGAGTCGTGTGATTGAACGGGGTCCCGGAGGCCCCGGGTGTGTTTCAGAGCAAGTTTGGACAATTTTTTTCTTTGTTTTGCTGCTGCTGTTTCTGGTGTAACTGGTGTGCTCCGTGATCACGGTCTCTTTTGTGCGATCACGGAGAAAGAAAATGGAGGGATACTGGATTGGCTTGTGCGTTCGCGGTGAAGGGAGTGCGAACGCGGTGGCTTGGCTTGTGATCTCTACGCGAACGCGAGGTAAGGTGTGCGAACGCGTAGAGGAAAAGGGAAGCTGGAGGCTTGGGGGCCGTTTGGCCTATGCGAACGCACAGGGAGGCCTGCGAACGCGGAGGGTCAGGGAAGTTGCCCTTCGCGAACGCAATCAGGGTGTCGCGGACGCAGAAAGGAAATTGGGGCCTGGGCAGATTAATTTAAATGCAAGATGTGCCATTTCCTTCATTTGTTTCATTGATGTGGGTGATTTTGAGGAGCTTCAAGAGGGGATTTTCATCAAGAATCAATAGCTAAGTGATTCCTTCTCATTCCAAGTTAAATACAAGGTTTATGCACGGATTTGAACATGAAAAATTGTGGAAAAAAATTTGGGATTTTGAAGAAAACCTAGAAATTTGGATTTTAGCCACGAATTGAGCATGAATATTTGAGTAAATTGTAATTTTGAACTAGTAAGCTATGGGTAGAGTTTATCTTCGAGAAATTTCGAAATCCGGGCACATGGGCCCGAGGGCATTTTGATCAATTCCTTGAGCGAAGATAGGAGTTTATATAATTTGTATTATTAACAAATATTAGAGTATATTTTCTTTGGTTTGCCGTTATTTGGGGCGTTGTGCATCAATTGGAGTCGTCGGAAGGGCTTGGAAGCCGGTTATGGAATTTCGAAGCGAGGTAAATCTCCTTTCTAACTTTGTGAGGGGGAATTGTCCCCCTAGGTGAACTAATTAAATATGTGATACTATTTGTGGGGGCTACGTGCGCACGAGGTGACGGGAGTCCGTGCATAGTTACTATTATGCTTATGTCCGGGTAGCCTAGGACCCACTAGCATGCTTTACTTGCTGTACTTGCAACTTTGTTGGTAAAACGAGACTGTCTAATATCATTGATTAGTAAATGAATACTTAGGTAGGTTAAAATTCTTTTTCTTAATCATGTAAAAAGAGAATGTATCCTTCTTCGGCTAAATATTCTTTGATAAATTCTGGATTTACTACTTGAATGGACCTATTTATATGCGGGTACCCGAGTCGCAGGTATGATTTGCGAGCGGGGTAACTCTATAATTCATATGTAACCGCGTTGCATGTATGATTCATGAGCGGGGTAAATCCTCTTACCATACTCTTATGGGATCAGGCTGTTTGCCTCGGCAGGATTTATGTATCACACTCTTATGGGATCAGGCCGTTCGCCTCGACAGGATTTATGTATCACAATCTTATGGGATCGGTCCGTTCGCCTCGGCAGGATTTATGTACCACATTCTCATGGGAGCGGGCCGTACGCCACGGCGGATTGAAAGATACATCTATGGTTCACGCCGTTCGACCCTTCGATAGTGCACAATTTACTTTTATGTTGGATCGGGCCGTACGCCTCGACATTTCCTTTCCTATGTACTTACTATCCCTATTGAATCGTGCGTAATGTTTGGCTAGAAGCCAATGTACCTAAGGGTTTTCCCTAAATTGAAGTATAATAACCTTTTGGTGGAGCCGTATCTATGTATATGTTTTGGTTACAGAAGTAAATTGTAAATTGAGAGCTGAATAAATTGTAAGGAAGGGATCGTACCGTGTAATTATACCCGTTTGATATATACTCTTACTTTGTTTCATATTGATTCATTTTGTTACTATACCTGATCTTAATTGACCTCTAGCAAGTGTCTAATTCGACCTCTCGTCACTACCTCTTTGAGGTTAGGCGGGATACTTACTGAGTGCACGTTGTTTTCGTACTCATGCTACACTTGCTGTGCATTTTGTTCCACAGGTACCTTCATAGCAAAGTGACTGACTTGGAGACTTAGACGGGCTGCATCATCCGGAGACGACCCGCAGCCGGCAGAGTCTTCCTCAGATGTATTCGTATTTATTTTAAATTCCTTGTCCAATTTGTATCTCGGACAAGCTTTGTAATAATTGTATAAATTCTTAGAAATTGCTCATGTACTTGTGTCACCGGGTTCTGGGATGTGTTTGGGGTGTATTTTATCAAAATGGAATATTGGACTGTTATTTCTAGTTGATGGATTTTATTAAAATATTTCGTGTTAAGTGAAAGGTAATGATTTTCAAATAAATGCTAAAACAGGAAATTTAACTTAACCATTTAGTGACTGGCTTGCCTGATAGTGGTGTCCGGCGCCATCACGACCTTATGGATTTTGGGTCGTGACAAGTGACGAGGTCAGGTTAAGGCTCTACTGGATTTTTATAGTAAAACAGTTTAAAATTTGAACAGGGATATATAATTAGCTAAGGCAAATCAGTAGGAACAATGAGCTAAAAGAAAATAATAATAGGGAGCCCTCGACTCAGCACATCATATATTACAGTAACAAGTATGCAATTTAGTACAGGGGGAAAGCTCCCGAAATCTCGTCCGTAGTCCCAATTTAAATATGCAATGCAGTACAAATACCGGATACAATTTTTATTTAAAACAGTTCAAGAAAATCACTGGAAAAAATATGGATAAAACTACATAAACATGGTACACATAGTAACAACTAGGGGAAGTTCAAGTAAAACAGGTAGCATACTACTTCCTAATCTAAACTACATAGTCAATACATGAGACTGTGAAATAGGAATGAAATGATTTTAGTCATGGATGGAAAAATGGAGTTTTAGCAACAATGGACCGTGTACGTACTCGTCACCTCACGTACACAGTTCCCAAACAACATATAACAATATTAAAATAGCCTAAGGGGAAGTCCCCAACACAGAGTTAGGCAAGTCACTTACCTCGACTGCGCTACTCAACTCGAAACCACGCTCTTGCCACGAGTATCCGACTCTCAATGGCCCAAATCCATTCAATTCGATTGCATAATGTAAATATCACTATAAGGAATCAAAATAGCTAACAGGTTCGAGGCTAATACGCGAAATTAGGAAAATCGTCCAAAAAGTCCCCCAGGCCCACGTCTCGGAATCGAGTGAAAGTTACAAATTTAGAACACCCATTCACTCACGAACTCACTCGAACAAGAATCATCGAAAACTGACGTCAAAATCCTATTAAATTCTCAGATTTCTAATTGAGGAAACTTCTTCCCATTTGCATGATTTTCACCTAAAATCCTTGATTGCATGGAAGAAATTGCTATAGATTAATGATATACAAAGGAAAATTGTTACCTATGAAGCCTTTCCTCAAAACCCACTCCAAATCATCTGCATCCGAGCTCCAAATTATTTTTTGAAGATATGAATTTCAAGCCCTCGAATCTGATATAAACTGCACAGCGAGATCCGCACTTGCGGAAAATCCATCGTAGGTGCGAAAACCCACTAAAAGGCCTGGGGCCGCATATGCGGCTCCGCACCTGCGGAATCACAACCGCACCCGTGAGAACTGGTTGAATTGACCAAGTCTGTACCTACGAGCCCCTCTTCCGCACCTGCGTGTCCGCACCTGCGGAAAATCCATCGCAAGTGCGAGACACCAGAACCAACAATGGTTCAGCTGTTTCCAAGTTCCAAACATCACCCATTGAGCATCCGAAACATCCCTGAGGCCCCCGGGACCTCAACCAAACTTACCAACCAGTCCTAATACCTTATCCAAACTTAGTCGAGCCTCCAACACACATCACATAGCACCAAAATTACCAATTATACATGGATTCAAGCCTAAGAACTTATGAAATTTCAAAATATACAACTGATGCCGAAACACATCAAAACTAGTCCGAATGACCTCAAATTTTACACAAAGGTCATAAATGAGACGACGGACCCACAACCACTCTCAGAATTCCATTCCAAGCCCGATATCAAAATTTCACCTATCGGCCGAAATTTTTGATATTCTAACTTTCGCCAATTCAAGCCTAAATCTACTACAGACCTCGAAAACATATTTCGGACACGCTCCTAACTCTGAAATCACCCAACGGAGCTAACGGTGTCGACAGAATTCCTTTCCGGCTCCTTCTTCACACTGTTCCAACTACGGTCCGATTTCAAAAGCTTAAACTCACATATTAGGACTATATGCCCAAACAAACTCTCCGAATTTCACCATTCAACGTTCCGACAAGTCCCAAAAGCAGAAATAGACATGGGGAAAAAAGTTATTAGGGGATCAGGGCGCTAACTCTCAAAACAATCTACCTGGTTGTTACAAATATTAAACATAATAACTCATAATAAAAGGACATAACCGAAATTCTAGATATTAGCCTTATAATCCTATTAGTTTTAAGACATAATACTACATGTTAGTAATCCTACATGATTACCTTTAGAAATCCTATTAGTATAATTACTTTTTGGCTGTCTAATTCATATAAAATTGAACAAGTAAATATCTTTAGTCATGTAAAGTTACTACTTTTAGGATATACTTCTTAAAAATTCATATTACTACTTTAATTTGAAAACATATTATAATGTCCTATTACTAATTTAATTTTGAGAATGTATTATGTCGAATAGTCCTAATCCATTTAGAAAAAAGGAGAGCATATATTATTATAAATCATAAATACAATATTAATATACCAAAATAGTCCTAAAATATTAAACGGAAGAACTCATAGGAAAAAGTCATAATTGCAATAACTTATTTTTTGGAGTACAATGCCTTCTATGCTAATTTTTAATATTTAAGATTTTAAAATTAATAAAATTTTTCTATTAAATTCTTATTAAAAATTATAGGAAGGTTTAATAAATTTAATTTCATCATAATCCTCCATATTGACAATACATTAATATGCCCGTCATGCTACTAAAAACTTAAATACGCCGAGTAGCTTATGTAATAGCACACAAATGGTATATATATAGGGGTGTTTGTCGGTCGGTATGGTACGATATTTAGACATCTCGGTTCGGTATTTTCGGTATTCGATTTCTTAAAATGCAATGCCAATACTGTACCTAATTAAATTCGGTATGGTTCAATTTTTCTCCTTTTGGTTTTGATTTATTCGATTTGGAAACTTCGATTTTTCGGGTTGAATACTAACTAGTGCATAGAGTCATAGACTGTAATATTCTAAATTAAATGTCACGACCCAATTTTCCCTCCGTTGGTTTCGTGATGGCACCTAGTCTTAGGACTAGGTAAGCCTAACCTTTTATGAATAACAACCACAGTTAAAGAAAATCCAATAGTTTCGATATGGAAACCATTACGTAATTTTATAATTTTTCAAAATCGGTAGTACAAGTCATAAGCTCTACAGAGTTTGCTACAACTTCTAAATACTACTGTTTGGAAATGAGTAAAAACAGTTGAATACAATGTAAGAAGGTGACTCCGAAGCCTGCGAACGCAGTGGCAGGTTTACCTTGAGTCTCCTCAGCAAGGATCCGCACAACTACTAACGATCAATACCTGGATCTGCACAAGAATGTGCATAAGTGTAATATGAGCACACCACAACTGTGCCAAGTAAGTATCAAGACTAACCTCGGTGAAGTAGTGACGAGGACTAGTCAAGACACCCACCGGTCTAATAAACTGAACAAACATAAGTATAAGAATGACGGAACATGGCATCTATCTAATGACTACACAATAGTGCTAACAACATAACATATACAATAAGGAAGGAAACCAGCAAATAACAACAGAACACCATAATAAGACACAGAAGGATGGATGGGAACACAACCCAAATTCGAAAGTCACAATACAGTAAGGGCAAGTAGTAACTCAGCACTTCAATAGTTTCCACATCAGGCATTAGATAACAACCCCAATAAATTAGTCAAATGCTTCAAGTGTAAACTTTCACCCGTAAGTTCTTATATTGAAATATTTAAAATATGATCTATTTCAATAGGAAATTCTTTTGAAATATACTTCCTTCGAATATAAATTTTCAAATAAATATCATTCAAACATAGTTCTTTCAAGATAAATGCTTTTCAAATATACTTTTCAAATAATGTCTTTCAAACATAGTTTCTTCAAGATAAATATTTTTCAAATATACTGTTCAAATAATGTCTTTCAAATATAGTTTCTTTAAGGTAAATATGCTTTTCAAGTAAATATCCTTCGAGTATAGGTCACACTATGACACCCAAGCATAGAAGATTAATAGCTCAAAATACAGATAAATCAACAGGGGAATCAGCCGGGATCCCGTCCCGTAGTCCTGAACTTATTATGCAATACAAGGAGATCTCCCGAAATGCGACCGTAGTCCCAAAATAAATATGTAGTTCTGGAGGATCTTCCGGAATACGTCCGTAGTCCCAAAATAAATATGCAGTACAGGGGGATCTCCCGGAATACGTCCTTAGTCCCAAAATAAATATGTAGTTCTGGAGGATCTTCCGGAATACGTCCGTAGTCCCAAAATAAATATGCAGTACAGGGGGATCTCCCGGAATACGTCCTTAGTCCCAAAATAAATATGTAGTAGTGGGGGATCTCCCAAAATACGTCCATAGTCCCAAAATAAATATGCAATACTGGGGGATCACACGAAATACGTCCGTAGTCCCAAAATAATATGCAGCGCAACCAACAAAGACAATAATTATAGCACGACAGAAAACTCGTACATCACCACAACAAGTACGAAGCAACAATGACAATAATACAAATTACGGCGAGTAAATCAATACAAGAACTTTAAATCACAAAGGAAACAGTAGAACTCGTTCACAAGTAATAATCACGGTAACGAATGCTAAGTGTAAAGAGAACAACTTAACTAGGGAAAAACATAAACGTAGCAACGAATTCACAATATTCAAGTCAACAATAAGAAGCCAACACGAGTCAAATAATTTAAAATAAAGGCAAGTCGACTAAGATATAGATTATCTAAATTCCTTTTGAGTTTGAGCAATTATGAGAGATATTCAACAATTAATAAGGGAAAGCAGCAAAAGATAATCATAACTCCAATTAAGGCTAAATAATTATAGGATGAGACACTAATAATTTCAATTAAATATAGAAAGTATATGAAAATATAGCATGACGATAGAAGAGGTAAAACCTTCGATTAAGTCAAATCAGGGTCAAGTAGACGGTAAGGGTGAATCCTAAACCAATTATCTCTAATAAAAGCATGTAGAGGTGAAAGTAGCAAATAAGAACTCAAATGTATCAAGAACAACTTCATACACGGTGAATATAAGGACCTAAGAACCCTAAAAGGAAAAATTCCCACAAATAAGTCCGTGCACGCACTCGTCACCTCACGTACACGAACTACAATCAACATACAAGACTCGAATCCTAAGGGGTATGTCACGCCCGAGCCTGGGGGCGAGACCGGTACCCAGTGCCTCACCTATTCTTGACTGATATGTAATGTCATACTTTGTCCATGGGCCACATTACAAGATAATGTGCGATGCAAAATATAAACTGCATAGAGACTAATGCTGTCTGAATGTCAGTATACAACAGAGCCGGCAGCCGCTGTCATAATTTCTACAACTGACTAGCCAACAAAATATACATACAGGGCCTACAAGCCCAACATACTGCACTAACTGACAGGATATGTCTACAAGACTCTAATGATAGATGTACTATGATCGGAACAGGGCACGACCTACCCATAACCTATCTACATATATACACAAGATGTACATAAAACTTCTAGACCCGGCAACTTCGAAGGACGGAGAGCTTACTGATACAGCTGAACTCGGGCAAACACCTACTGAGGAGGTCTACCCGTCTGTCTGTCTGAATCTTCACGCATGATGCAGATCCCCCCAAAAAAGGGCCGTCAGTACGAAATAATGTACCGAGTATGTAAGGCAATATACTGAAAGTTGAAACTGAACTGATAATATAATGACTGAAAACAACGGGGGGTCAAGGATAATCTGAAGATATGCTCACTTGCTGATACTGACTCTATTCTCTCAATATAATAAGTAAAATAGCTGTCCAACCTTATAAAGCTCTACAGTAGTAGGATCGCTCATAGGAGCTCGGCCATACTAGGCTCTGTATCTCGACCAACTGGGATCTCTCATAGGCGCTCCACCACAGTAGGCTCGGTGTGTAACTTACCATCTGATCTGAGGTTGCCCAATAGGGGCCTGCCCATCAATTATAGCTCGATGGTAATGAAAATATTGTAATGCTGTATATATATACTTTCTGCTCTCCTGACTGGAAAAGGGAAATAACTCAATTGAATATGAAGTCATGATAAGGAGAATATTCTAACTTACAAGACTGAAAATATACGTAAATTTCGGATATGAATTTGTCCTTATGCCACGTTATCAAACTCGTGTACTCATCACTATGCAACACCATTGGGAGAAATTATTATCTTGACACTCTTTAGAAATATTAATTGAAATACCAAGAGAAGATGAGAAAGCCCGTGCATAATTTAAACCCAGAACTTTTGGCAGAATGATTGTCTCACTATGTTGGAGATATAACACTGAGTGGTAACATATAAAATCATATTATCTCAATACATACGGATTATATGGGGTGATTTCTATGTAGAATTGTTTCTTAAACCATACCATTCGAATGGTCATTCTAATACATAGTGGGAATCCAGTAACTTTTCTTGTTTATTGAAAATCAAAGATCATTTCAATACATAATGGGAATTCAGTAACTTTTATGCTCAAGTACAAACATAGATTTTAATGATAAGAGGAGTTCACCAAGTTTGTAATTTCCTGCTAAAATTGTACATTTGCTCGTTTTGTTTGTGTCGTGTAGATCATGTCAAAAGAAAGAAGAGATAACCTTAACATACTTGGAGTAGGGAAAAATCCGTATGATGTTCTTGAAAAAGGTTGCATCGTACTCCGTTAGAACAACAAAATTTATACGTTGTTAAGCTTCCAACAATTTTTGTTGGATTTTGGTTGAAAGATGATAAGCTTTGGTGAAGACGTACTGGTTGTAAGTTTTTGGTGGAAAGCTTACTAATGTTTGATTTTGGTTGGAAGAATGTAGGGAAATATTATACTAGTCTTTAGTCCATATTTAGAATGGAGTATATGGATATTATGCCACCTAACAAGAATGACTCTTAGTCATTTCTTTTACTTGCTGCCACGTTCTTTAATTTTGGGGTTTGTGTAATCTCATAATTTATTTATTAATTAGGTAATATCCCGTTACCCAACCAATTACCCGCATAATTAATAATTATCTCAAATAACTTAAAGTTCTACTTATTTTTAATATACATTATACATCATACTACTGTGGTCATATGGTACCTTGCATGGTACTAGTCCATAAGTGTTGGGTATTATAGCTCGGACCGTATTTTATCCAAATTCGACAACCTTTGACGAAACTCATTTTCTTTAATTTGCGTACCCTTTCTTCCATGGCACTTACTTATTGCCTGGTACAAATAGCATAAATATACTAACCTCAAGATAATCTCATCCCCAGGTTTTCGTCAATTAACCGAGGACGAAACCTTAACGTACAAAAAACGCGAGATGTAGCATCCTTCCCCCCTTAAAAATATTCGTCCTTGAATGTTTCCCGGAGTCTCTTCCGTACACTAGAATAAAACCAACATGTGCGCAGCCAGAAAAAAATACTATACATGCCACATATGGCCACTGTCTATAAATAACAACACTTGGCTTCACACAACTGTTCTTTATGAATTTCGAGTGTCAAAATGAGGGTTTACTTGATGACCTACTGGCCTGAATAGAGTTGTGCTGAGGTATTCCATAATCTCGAGCCATATCTTCAGTTCCAAATAGGTGGGGGTATTTAGACTTCATTTCTTCCTCTGCTTCCCACGTTATCTCTTCCGCCTTTTTACTTCTCTATAAAACCTTTACGGATGCTATCTCCTTATTTCGTAGCTTGTGGACTTGTCGGTCTAGGATGGCAGCTGGAATTTCCTCGTATGACAAGTCCTCTGTAATTTGTACATCATCCGTGGGCACCACTCGGGTAGGATCGCCAATTCACTTTCGTAACATAGATACGTGAAATACCAGATGGACATACTCCAATTCCGAGGGAAATTCTAACTCATAAGCTACTCGGTCCACTCTCCGAATGATCCTATAAGGCCCAATATACCGTGGGCTAAGTTTGCCTTTCTTACCAAACCCCATCACGCCCTGCATAGGTAACACCTTTAAGAATACCCAGTCATCAATCCCGAACTGTAAATCTCGTTGCCGCATGTTAGAATATGACTTCTGACGACTCTGAGCTGTCAACAGTCACTCCCGGATAAGCTTTACTTTTTCTATGGCCTGCTGAACCAGGTCTGGCCCATGTAACCCAAGTTCTCCAGCATCAAACCACCCTATAGGAGATCTGCACTTACGCCCATACAAAGCTTCGTATGGAGCCATCTGGATACTGGAGTGGTAACTGTTATTATATGCAAACTCGATAAAAGGTAGATGTTCATCCCAACTTCTTTTAAAATCCAGCACACATGCTCGCAACATATCCTCGAGCGTATGAATCATGCGCTCGACTTGTCCGTCAGTTTGTGGATGAAAAGCTGTGCTGAAATTCACCTGAGTCCCTAGAAATTTCTGAAATGAACTCCAAAAATGCGCTGTAAGCTGGGCCCCACAGTCAGATATAATAGATATTGGTACCCCGTGTAGTTGCACTATCTCCTTAATATATAATTTTGAATAATCTGTTGCTGTATATGTAGATCTGACCTGTTGGAAATGAGCTGATTTCGTGAGCCTGTCGACTATCACCCATATGGAATCGAACTTACGATGAGAACGAGGTAAACCCGTGATAAAGTCCATGTTTATCGCCTCCCATTTCCATGTCGGGATCTATATAGTCTGCATTAGCCCTCCAGGCTTCTGGTGTTCTATCTTCACCTGCTGGCAACTAGGACCGTAAGCGACATACTCAGCAATGTTCTTCTTCATATCGTTCCACCAATACACATCCTTAATGTCATGATACATCTTCGTCGACCCAGGGTGAATGGAGTACCACGAATAATGTGCCTCTGACATAATCCTGTCTCGTAGCCCTGCTACATCTGGAACACACAAACAACCCCTGTATCTAAGAACCCCATCTCCTTTGAGTTCTCTAATAATGGTTCCTTCTGTTTTGGAACCCGTTCTCTTAATTCGACTAACTCTGGGTCCAAGTACTGCCTCTCCTTTACTTTAGCTATGAGAGCTGATTTTGCAGTATTTTGGAGTACAAACTCCTCCATTGCCAGAGTCTACTAACCGAATCCTCAAACAAGCTAATTGATGAATCTCTCTAGTTAATTGTCTTTTTTCAGCCTCTACATGTGCTAAGCTACCCATAGATCGGAAACTTAAGGCATCTGCTACAACATTAACTTTCCCAGGATGGTAGAGAATGCTAACATCATAATATTTTAATAACTCCAGCCACCGCCTCTATCGCAAGTTCAAATCTTTTTGCTTGAAGATATATTGCAGGCTTTTATGATCTGTGAATATATCAACATGAACACCATATAAATAATGCCGCCATATCTTAAGTGCATGGACAACCACATCTAATTTAAGGTCGTGGGTCAGATGATTCCGTTCGTGCTTCCTTAACTGCCTTGAAGCATACACAATTACCTTCCCATGTTACATCAGGACACATCCTAACCCCACACCTGAGGCATCACAATACATGGCATAACCATCTGGACCCTCTAGAAGTGCTAGAACTGGCGCTGAGGTCAACTTGTTCTTAAGCTCTTAGAAACTCTGCTCACAGGCCTCTGTCCACAGAAACTTAGTCGCTTTCTGCGTCAACTTTGTTAATGGTGCTGAAAGAGAAGAAAAATCCTCTACGAACCTCAGGTAGTATCCTGCTAAGCCTAGAAAGCTACGAATCTCTATCGGAGTGGTAGGTCTAGGCCAGGATTTCACAGCCTCAATCTTTTGAGTGTCTACCTTTATACCTCCGTCGGATACAATGTGCCCCAAGAATGCTACGGACTTCAACCAGAACTCACATTTAGAAAACTTAGCATACAATTTATTAATCACAGAGGGTTTGGAGTACCGCTCGCAGGTGATCCACATGCTCATCTTCTGAACATGAATAAACCAGAATATAATAAATAAAGACTATTACGAACAGATCCAAATATGGCCGAAAAAGGCTATTCATCAAGTCCATAAATATGTCAGGTGCATTCGTCAACCCGAAGGACATGACAAGGAACTCGAAGTGGCCATATTGGGTCCTGAAGGCTGTCTTGGTAATATATTTCTCCCGAACTCTGACCTAGTGGTACCCCGACCTCAAATCTATCTTTGAAGCATCTAGCTCCCTGCAACTAATCAAACAAGTCGTCTATCCTTGGAAGTGGATACTTATTCTTAATAGTTACCTTGTTTAGTTGCCTATAATCGATACACATCCTCAGTGAGCCGTCTTTTTTCTGTACAAATAGTACCGGTGCACCCCAAGGTGGCACTGGGGCTGATGAAACCTTTCTCCAGTAAATCTTTTAACTGCACCTTCTACTCCTTCAATTCGGCAGGTGCCATTCTATACGGAGGATGGATATTGGTTGAGTTCCCAGAAGCAAATCGATGCCAAAATCAATCACTCGCTCTAGGGGAATACCTGGAAGTTCATCTAAAAATACATCCGCATACTCCTTTACTACTGGAATAGACTGAAGTGTAGGTATTTCCGCATTTGCATCCCTAACTCGCACAATATGATAAATTCACCCTTTGGCTATCATCTTCCTCGCCTTCAGATAGGAAATAAACCTACCTCTTGGTGTCGCTGTATTACCTACCTATTCAAGGACTCACTCACCCGGAAAATGAAATCTAGCTATCTGTGCTCGAGAATCGACTGTGGCATAACAAGCTGCCAACCAGTCCATGCCCATGATAGCATCAAAATCCAACATCTCCAGCTCAACTAGGCCGGCTGAGGTCTGGTGACCACAAACTGACACCGTACAACCTCGGTAAACCCGTGTAGCAATAATCGATTCTCCGACCGGTGTAGATACCGCAAAAGGATCACTTACTATTTCAGGCACTATACCAAATTTCCTCGCGACAAATGGGGTAATACATGATAAAGTAGATCCCGGGTCTATCAAGGCATAAACATCGTGAGAACAAATGGTCAACATACCTGTCACAACATCTGGTGAGGACTCTTGGTCCTGTCAACCTGCTAGTGCATAGATACGATTCTGATTACCACCTGAACTGGACCCTCTACCTCTGCCTTGACCTCTACCAGCTGAAGACTGAAACTCGCGCCCTGAAGGATGCACGAACATAGCTGATCCTGTTGCTAAATTCGCTGGTTGCGCCACACCCCCAGAATCTCTATTTGGGAAATCTCGCATCATATGCCCTGGACGTCCACATGTATAACAAACATCGGAACTGGCTCGACATTGGCCCAAGTGTCCTCTACCACAGATGGCAAACCGCTGCGGGAATGGCCATGTCTGCCCTGAACCTTGTTGTCGCTGCAAACTTGACACCTGGGAGCTCTCACCTGGTCCTGACTGAGTATAGTGATCATACTTGTAACCTTGTAGCTGAGGTGGTGGAAGTCTAGGTGGGCGTTCGAAGTATTGGGGCCTGTAACTACCCTGAGACTGCTCCTGATACCTGGCAAATCTCATCCTCTTACGCTGCCCTGACTCAGTCCTCTTCGCACCCTGCTGTCGACGCCTACCCCTTTTTGATATTTTGGGCAAATGCCTAAATCCGGGAGATATCCATACTATCCTGCAATGCAGTGGTGGCACACGCCTCGGTCAACTCTGGGGCCAACCCTGCTATAAACCTGTGGATTCTATCCCGCAGAGTAGCAACTATGGATGGTGCATATCTGGCCAATGAGTTAAAACGAAGACTATATTCTCGAAC
The DNA here is from genome assembly GCA_005239505.1 of Nicotiana paniculata. Classification (NCBI taxonomy): domain Eukaryota; kingdom Viridiplantae; phylum Streptophyta; class Magnoliopsida; order Solanales; family Solanaceae; genus Nicotiana; species Nicotiana paniculata. The sequence continues at coordinate 15,671 of MDKI01283079.1, forward strand.
ACTCATATTTCCCTACTTGAGGGCTAGAAACTGATCGAATCGAGCCTGCCAGATCTGTTGCGATAAGTACTGGTCAAGGAAGGCATCTGAAAAATTCTCCCAAATGGAAGGAGGTGCATCACGTCCCCTGAACCTTTCCCATCCCTCTTACCAAAGGATGGCTATATCTCGGAGTCGAAAAGCTGCCATCTAAATTGCCTCCTTCTCCGTGGCATGCATAACCCGAAGGATCCTGTGAAGCTGATCTATGAAATCCTGTGGGTCCTCCCTCAGATCTATCCCCATGAACTCTGGGGGACTCAAAGCAATAAACTCACGGACCTTGAACTCCCAGATCCCTCAAAAGGTCCTGCACTAGTGGATGCCCTAGCATGTTGCTGGGTAGCTACTAACTGTTCGAAAAAATGCACCGCACTCCTCAAGTCCTGGTCTGATGGAAGCGGATGGGGAACTGGATGTACGGTCTCCCTAGGAATCTCCTCAGGTGGTGGAGGATCCAGTAATCGCCGGGTAGGGGTCTCTCCCTGTGACTCCGATTGGGCCCCATCTGCTGGGGGTACCCTGCTAGTGCCCTCACCTACTGCTATTTCTCTCCTCTGGCTAGCCGTAGTCTCCTTAGTTACCGTCATCTATGCATGCAAACATCAACGTGTTAGTTTAACCCAAATTTCCTATAACTCAGTGCTACAACACAATTTAGATTTGAAAGAAGGGTAACCAAATCCTAAATTCCCTACATTCCCCTTCTTATATAATGTGGTGCACCACACATCTATAAATAAGACCCTACTAGACACGACTTGTAGACTCCGTAGGACATAACTGCTCTAATACCACTTTTGTCACGCCCCGAGCCTAGGGGCGAGACTGGTACCCAGTGCCTCACCTATTCTTGACTGATATGTAATGTCATACTTTGGCCATGGGCCACATTACAAGATAATGTGCGATGCAAAATATAAACTGCATAGAGACTAATGCTGTCTGAATGTCATTATACAACAGGGCCGGCAGGGCTGTCATAATTTCTACAACTGACTAGCCAACAAAATATACATACAGGGCCTACAAGCCCAACATACTGCACTAACTGACAGGATATGTCTACAAGACTCTAATGATAGATGTACTATGATCGGAACAGGGCCCCGACCTACCCATAACCTATCTACATATATACACAAGATGTACACAAAACTTCTAGACCCGGTAACTCCAAAGGACGGGGAGCGATAAAGCTGAACTCGGAAAAACACCTACTGAGGAGGTCTACCCGTCTGTCCTTCTGAATCTGCACGCATGAAATGCAGCGGCCAAAAAAAAAAGGGACGTCAGTATGAAATAATGTACCGAGTATATAAGGCAATATACTGAAAGTTGAAATTGAACTGATAAAATAATGACTGAAAACAGCTGGGGGTCAAGGATAATCTAATGATTCACAACTGGAGGTCAAGGATAATCTGAAGATATGCTCACCTGCTGATACTGACTCTATTCTCTCAATATAATAAGTAAAATAGCTGTCCGGCCATATAAAGCTCGGTATATATATATATATATATATATATATATATATATATATATAAACACTTCTCTGCCGTAGTAGGCTCGCTCATAGGTGCTCGACCATACTAGGATCTGTATCTCGACCAATTGGGCTCGCTCATAGGCGCTCGGCTATAGTAGGCTCGGTGTATAACTTACCATCTGATCTGAGGTTGCCCAATTTGGGCCTGCCCATCGATTATAGCTCGATGGTAATGAAAATATTGTAATGCTGTATATATAGACTTTCTGCTCTCTTGACTGGAAAAGGGAAATACTCAATTGAATATGAAGTCCTGATAAGGAGAATATTGTAACTTACAAGACTGAAAATATACGTAAATTCCGGGATATGAATTTTTCCTTATGTCATGTTGTCAAACTCTTGTACTCATCACTATGCAACACCATTGGGAGAAATTCTTATCTTGACACTCTTTAGACGTATTAATTGAAATATCAAGAGAAGATGAGAAAGTCCGTGCATAATTTAAACCCATAACTTTTGACAGAATGATTGTCTCACTATGTTGGAGATATAACAAGGAGTGATAACATATAAAATCATATTATCTCAATACATACTGATTATCTGGGGTTATTTCCATGTAGAATTGTTTCTTAAACCATACCATTCGAAAGGTCATTCTAATACATAGTGGGAATCCAGTAACTTTTCTTGTTTATTGAAAATAAAGATCATTTCAATACATAATGGGAATTCAGTAACTTTTATGATAAGAGGAGTTCACCAAGTTTGTAATTTCCTGCTAATATTGTACATTTTCTCGTTTTGTTTGTGTCGTGTAGATCATGCCAAAAGAAAGAAAGGATAACCTTAACATACCTGGAGTAGGGAAAAATCCGTATGATGTTCTTGAAAAAGGTTGCACCGTACTCCGTTAGAACCACAAAATTTACACGTTGTTAAGCTTCCAACAATTTTTGTTGGATTTTGGTTGAAAGATGATAAGCTTTGGTGAAAACGTTCTGGTTGTAAGTTTTTGGTGGAAAGCTTACTAATGTTTGATTTTGGTTGGAAGAATGTAGGGAAATATTATACTAGTCTTTAGTCCATATTTAGAATGGAGTATATGGATATTATGCCACCTAACAAGAATGACTCTTAGTCATTTCTTTTACTTGCTGCCACGTTCTTTTATTTTGGGGTTTGTGTAATCTCATAATTTATTTATTAATTAAGTGATATTCTGCTACCCGGTAATTAACCAATTACCCGCATAATTAAGAATTATCTCAAATTACTTAAAGTTCTACTTATTTTTAATATACATTATACATCATACTACCGTGGTCATATGGTAACTTACATGGTACTAGTCCATAAGAGTTGGGTATTATAGCTCGGACCGTATTTTTATCCAAATTCGACAACCTTTAACGAAACTCATTTTCTTTAATTTGCGTACTCTTTCTTCCATGGCACTTACTTATTGCTTGGTACAAATATCATAAATATACTAACCTCAAGATAATCTCATCCCCAGGTTTTCGTCAATTAACTGAGGATGAAACCTTAACGTACGAATAATGCGACATGTAACATGGTAGTTCCCCTACACAAGGTTAGACAAGATACTTACCTCGAATCGCGCAACTCAATCCGAAACCACGCTATTGCCACGAGTATCCAACTCCGAATGGTCCAAATCTAATCAAAGAAATTGCATAATGTAAATTATACTACAAGTAACTACTTTAGCTAATGAATTCGAAGCTAAGGCAAGAAAATAGGAAAAATGCCCAAAAATCCTCCCCGGGCCCACGTCTCATACTCGGGTAAAAATCACACATTACGAACACTCATTCACTCACGAGTCTAACCATACAAAATTTACTCAAATCTGATACCAAAATCTCTATCAAAACCCCAAAAATTTGGCCTAAGAATTTTTCTCAAATCTTCCCCAATTTTCCACTCTAACTCACTAATTTAATGTTCTAGTTAAAGACAGAATCATGGGAATTAACCAAAACTATGTAAGAATCACTTACCCCAAATATCCACGTAAGAATCTCTCCAAAAATTGCTTTCTACCGAGCTCCCAATTAAATTTTGTGATAAGAACTCAAAGCCCTCGTTTTTGAACTTTAAATTCTGCCCAGGTGTTTCTTCTTCGCGTTCGCGGGCCACCCATCGCGTTCGCGATGAACCAAAACTCTCAAAGTCCATTTCCAAACTCTTCTCAGATAGCCTCCAGTATAATAGCCATAAATTTTCGTAAAAAACTGCAAATGACAAATGGTTTAGTGTTTGGAAACTAGAGACCAAGATCTACAACTTTTATGTTTTGGTTATCTTCCAATTCCTTATATATTTTGAGATATAAATTGCCAAATTCAGCCATGTGCAATACAAATTTCTTCTTCATCTTCTCGGACAGTCTGTTGTGTATTATCCATAACCTTTTCTACACAAATCCAAATGCTATATGGTTTACTTTTCGGAAAACTAGACACAAAGGGATACAATTCTCATTTTTGGATCATCTTTAAATATCTTATATATTGTGATATATAAGCCTCCAAAGTCAGACCTCCGTTATAGATATTTTCTTCTTCGCGAACGCGAAGAACAAAGCCCCTCAAGCCAAATCCTTCTTCGCAAACACGAGAGGATTCTCGTGAACGCGAAGAACAACACCAGACACCAACATGAGCTATTGCAAACCATCCCGAAACACACCCGAGACCCCCGGGGCCTCGTCCAATCACACAAACCAGTCTCATAACATAACACGGACCTGCTCGAAGCCTCAAATCACCTCAAACCATATCGAAGCCATGAATCGCACCACAATTCAACCTTAATGAACTTTAGAACTTCAAACTTCTACATTCGATGTCGAAACCGATCAAATCACGTCCGATTGACCTCAAATTTTGCACACAAGTCGCATTCAACATTACGGACCTACTTCAACTTCCGGAATCAGAATCCGACCCCGATATCAAAAAGTCCACTTCGGGTCAAACTTCTCAAAAACCTTCAAATTTCTCACTTTCACCAAATTGCCTCAAATTACTCTACGGACCTTCAAATCCTAATCCAGACGCACACCTAAGTCCAAAAGCTGCTGACATCATCCAAAACTTATTCCGAAGCCGTTTATACCAGAGTCAAATTTCGGTCAAATTTTCACCACTTAAACTTCCAAAAATAAAATCTTCCTTCCAATTCGACTCTGAATTATCCGATAGCTGAATTCAACCATGCACGTAAGTCGATATACATAATATGAAGTTGTTCAAGAACTTACACCGCAGAACATAACTTAAATTCTCAAAACGACCGGTCGGGTCGTTACATTCACCCCCTTTTAAAATAAATGTTCGTTCTCGAACGTGCCACGAATAGCCTCGAAGTCTCCGAATCACTGAATGCACACTTCCAAAATACACCCGCGGGTGATCCTGCGTCACCCCAATATACATAAGTCTGATGACACCATCTCAACTGCAATTTAGCCTTCCTACCACCACCGATAAGCCTCGTACCTTAATTTCTCACTTTCTACTCATTTATAAAAGACCCGATTCTAAATCCATATCCGACATCAGCCTCAACCAGCTTTATCAACTTATGCCTACACCCACAAGATACGACCACACAATATAACACACCACACATAGGCCTATAATAACACTTCTGATCACAATCGTTGCCGAAATCTTCCCAGCACTGGCAACTAGCCTCATGTCTGATAGAATCTGTTTCAAACCTCCATAACACTGATAATGATGCAAGAAGAAAGAAGACCTCATAATTAGATACCCAAATCTCCAAACCAAAAATAACACCACCTGGCACACACCTCGCAGGCTAAAACTCAAGAAACATAGAACAAAAACGACTGAATATGAAAGGAGAAACACATAAGGAAACTATCAAACAAGCCTGGCAGGCAGAACTATCTACCAGTACTACCCTACAAAGAAATATAACAATGAAAGATTTAAAGTATATGAACAAATCACAAGGGTCACATCCTGATATAACTTCTATCGCGGTACACAACCCGGATCGAACACATCAAATCTCATGAAATCACGAGGGTCTCGCCCTCAGCTCTAAATCACAGATCGAATATATATATCATACCAATTGAAATCTTCTACTACTTAGCTCTGCCAAAAAAACCAAAACACTAGCTGAACTCTCACCCCGGTAACGAATCAAATCACAGCTCGTAACCAAAATACTCAGGAAAAATCACATCAAGCTTACCATGATGAACAAAAAGGACTCACTTATAGTCTCACCACTCTCAATGGTGAATAAAAACAATGATAGACACAGACTACCACTCATAAAATCTCTCAACAAGAGCAAACACAAAAATAGAGTGCAAAGCATGTAACTCATTCATAAATGAAGCAACAAATAAGGGATTCGTCCCGACCAGCAAAACTATAATCAAATACAAATGGTGCCCCTCTGTAAAAGATCAAAATATACCTGTATGATAATATCTGGAACAACGGTCCCCAACCTACTATATGAAACACATCAACGGGTCGGGCCTCTCCCTCTTGGACGCCCCTTACTCGCTTGAATACCCCGCTGTAAGACATCTTCCTGGAGCCTAGGACAATCTCTCACCATGTGGATGATATCTCCACACTCAAAACAACCGCTCTACTGACGTGGCGGTGGAAACTGTGCCGTACGAGAAGCTCTGAGACCCATGAACACCTGAAACACTGCGCGAAGACGGAAGTGCAAACTGAACTGGCTAACCCACAAAACTTCTACCATATCTTACACTGCCTCCAAAATAAAAACCAGCCGATCTCTCCGGTCCACGAGGCCTCCTCGCCTCCCTGAACTCTCTCTCCTAGTCTTGTCGGTCCTCTCGCTCTCGGTCCCACATGCCCGCTAACCGGAGAGCAATCCTTACCACCTGTTGAAACGAGGCATCTGACTCCAACTCTCGAGTCATGTTGAACCGAATATCATGTCCTATCCCTCAAATGAAACTACAGACTCGCTATCTAACCGTAGCAACCAAGGCAGGTGCATTTTGGCCAAATCACTGAATCTGACGACATACTCAAATACTGACTTAGTGCCCTGACGCAACTGCTCAAAATCTGCACGTCATGCATCCTAAAGGGACTGAGGTACAAACTTTCTCAAAAACATGTCTAAAAATTGAGCTTATGTAAGTGAAGCTGCATCGTCCGGGCTACCTAACTCATATGCCCGCTGCCACTGATAAGCCGCTCCCTTAAGCTGGAACGTAGTAAAAGCAACCCCACTCGTCTCAACAATATCTAGAGTCCGGAGGATGCTATGTCACTCCTTCAGCAAACCCGATGCACTCTCTGAAGCTAAACACCTGAATGTAGGAGGGTTATATCTCTTGAAACTTTCAAATCTAAGCTACCCTTCCTCGGATGATGCTGCTCTGACCATGAGCTGAACTAGAACCACATGTTGTGTCACCATGACACATAGAACCTCACCAACATGAACTCGCTGCTCTGGAGTGTGGGCCGCAGGATTCTGGGCTCCTCCCCCGGTCTGTGAAGTAGCTGGTGCAACCGGAATCAACCCCGCCTGAACCAATATACCAAACATGCTCAGGAACTGTGATAAAGTCCCCTGAAGTCCGGGGGTAACAATAGGCGCCTCTGATACCATGCCCCCCAACTAGAACTACTGGTGGCTCCTCTGACCCTAGTGATAAATTCCCCTAAACTGTGATAGGGTCGGCCTCTGCCTCTGACCCTAGCGACATCTGCTCTGGAGGTAACATCATCAGGAACCGCAACTCGTGTCCTTCCCATTTGTGAGAGAATGTAATGATAAATTTCAAAACTCAAGATCAATGAACTCGCACGATAGGAATGAAGGAAGTGAATTGTCCTAATAGTTTCGTAGCCTCTCGAAGATAAGTACAGACGTCTCCGTACCGATCCACAAGACTCGACTAAACTCGCTTATGACTCGTAGCACCTATGAACCTAGAGCTATGATACCAACTTGTCACGACCCAATTTTCCCTATGTTGGGTATCATGATGGCACCTAGTCTTTGGACTAGGTAAGCCTAACCTTTTATGAATAACTACAACAATTAAAAAAAATCTAATAGTTTCAATATGGAAACCATTACGTAATTTTACAATTTTTCAAAACCGGTTGTACAAGTCATAAGCTCTACAGAGTTTGCTATAACTTCTAAATATTAGTGTTTGGAAATGATTAAAAACAGCTGAATACAATGTAAGAAGGTGACTCCGAAGCCTGCGAATGCAGCCGGCAGGTTTACCTTGAGTCTCCTCAGCAAGGATCCGCACAGCTACTAACGATCAATACCTGGATATGCACAAGAATGTGCAGAAGTGTAGTATGAGCATACCACATCGGTTCCAAGTAAGTATCAAGACTAACGTCGGTGAAGTAGTGACGAGGATTAGTCAAGACACCTACTGGTCTAATAAACTGAACAAGCATAAGTATAAGAATGATGGAACATGGCATCTATCTAATGACTACACAATAGCGCTAATAACATAACATCTACAATAAGGAAGGAAACCAACAAATAACAACGAAACACCATAATAAGACACATAAGGATGGACGGGAACACAACCCAAATTCGAAAGTCACAATACAGTAAGGGCAAGTAGTAACTCAGCACTGCAATAGTTTCCACATCAGGCCTTAGACAAAAACCCCAATAAATTAGTCAAATTCTTATAGTGTAAACTTTCATCCGTAAGTTCTTATATTGAATATTTAAATTATGATCTTTTTCAATAGGAAATTCTTTTGAAATATACTTCCTTCGAATATAACTTTTCAAATAAATATTATTCAAACATAGTTCGTTCAAGATAAATTCTTTTCAAATATACCTTTCAAATAATGTCTTTCAAACATAGTTTCTTCAAGATAAATGCTTTTCAAATATACTTTTCAAATAATGTCTTTCAAACATAGTTTCGTCAAGGTAAATACTTTTCAAGTACAACCTTTCAAGTAAATATCCTTCGAGTATAGGTCACCCTGTGACACCCAAGCATAGAAGATCTCCAAATATAGATAAATCAACGGGGGAATCTACCGGGATCCCGTCCCGTAGTCCCGAAGTTATTATGCAGTATAGGGAGATCTCTCGGAATGCGTCCGTAGTCCCAAAATAAATATGCAGTTCTGGAGGATCTCCCGGAATACGTCCGTAATCCCAAAATAAATATGCAGTGCTAAGGGATCTCCCGGAATACGTCTATAGTCCCAAAATAAATATGCAGTGCTTGGGGATCTCCCGCAATACGTCAGTAGTCCCAAAATAAATATGCAGCGCAACCAACAAAGACAACAATTATAGCACGACAAAAAACTTGTACATCACCACAACAAGTACGAAGCAACAAAGACAGTAATACAAATTATGGTGAGTAAACCAATACAAGAACTTTAAATCACAAAGGAAACAGTAGAACTCGTTCACAAGGAATAATCACGGTAAAGAATGCTAAGTATAAAGAGAACAACTTAACCAGGCAAAAACAGAAACGTAGCAACGAATCCACAATATTCAAGTCAACAATAAGAAGCCACCACGAGTCAAATAATTTCAAATAAAGGCAAGTCGACTAAGATATATGTTATATAAACTCCTTTTGAGGTCGAGTAATTATGAGAGATATTCAACAATTCAAATAAGGGTAAGCAGCATAAGATAATCATAGCTCCATGTCACGACCCCAAATCTACACTAGCCGTGATGATGCCTATCGTAGTACTAGGCTAGCCAATTTACGGAACATCAAACAAGGAACTTCCCATTTAAAACAACAATGCAATGTATCAAAAATCTTGCACATTTAGTATTTCAAAATCTGCGGATAATCAAAGAAAATATCTGAACAAAAATCCCCAAAACTCGGAGTCAAAAGTCATAAGCACTAAATTGGACAAAAAATTTGACACGGTATTTCCTTAATACATCAAGTCTAGGAAAAATGTAAATATGCGACAAAATTGAGAGGATGAAGGGTGGGGCTGCGAACGTCGTGCAACTACCTCACAATCTCCGATCAGCTCCCCTGAGAACAAATGAGTCTCACTCGATCCGGGCACCTGAATCTGCACATAAGGTGCAGGGAGTAACGTGAATACACCAACTCAGTAAGTAACAAATATAAATAAGGACTTGAGTGCAGTGACGAGCTTTAAAGTCATGCAAAAATCATATAAGAAATGTCAGCGGAAAACTGTAAAACCAGTCAGGATTACGTTCCAAAAGTTTTATAAACTCCATTTCTCTCTTTTCCAATATCATGTAAAGCATTTATTCAACATTTATGGTTTAGAGGAAGAAATATAAAGAAGAGTGAAAACAGTAGTTTCATAGCAAATAAGCCCATCGGGCACAATGTCACTCACAAATAAAGCCTCTCAGTCACTCGTGACTCATCTCTCGTCAATCAACACTCATACTCAGCACTCACACTCAATAGGTATCATATAACAACCGTTGCGGCGTGCATCCTGATCCATAAATAATCGATTGCAACCCAATCCAATATATATATCGATGCGGCGTGCAACCCGATCCAATATATATGTATATATGTATATAATGTTGTGACGTGCAACTCGATCCATCTCTATCCTCACAAATTCGTCTCTCGGCCTTGCTCAATCATCACCCTCACAAGCCACTCGGGAAACTCACCTCAAAACACGGGGACTCAGCCCAAAAATATCTTTCATTGTTTCAAAACAGGGTGATAAACAGGAATGAACAATGAACAAGTATAAATCATGACTGTGGTTATATTTTCTATCAAAAGCAGTGTGAGAATAGTAGTAAAATACCCCTGAGGGTCCAAACAGGTCGGCACAAGGCCCTAAACATGGCATACAACCCAAATATAGTATAAATCTCTAAAACACGGAGTATCATGTGATTTCAAATCAAATACGCAGCGTGATAATCGCTATGGGACGAACCAATTCACAATCCCTATCGTTGCACGCCCACGCACCGGTCTCCTAGCATGTGTGTCACTTTATTTATCAAACAATATGAAATACCAGGGTTTCATACCCTCAGGTTAAGATTTACGTTCGTTACTTACCTCAAAGCGGAAGAAAACTACTCCGCGATGCCTTTGCCTCTCGACTCGGCCTCAACGCGCTACGAATCTATTAAAAACAAATTCATATCACCAAAAATATACTAAAGGGACGAAGCCCACTCGAAAATATCCAATTTACATCAATAATCCCGAAATCGGCCAAACCCGACCCCCGGACCCACGTCTCGGATTCTGATAAAAATAACAAAAATAGAATGCTTACGCTCTCACGAGTTCATGCATACCAAATACATCAAAATCGGATCCCAAATAGCCCCTCAATTCCCCAATTTAAACTCTCAAGTTTCAAGCCCTTAATCCTCCAACTTTCACCACTAAAACATGATTAAACAATGAGATAATTGCCATAAACACAAGATACAAAGTCCATGTAGCTTACCTCACTGAATACACTTGATTCCCCCTTGAAATCCCTGCTCAAAGCTCCAAAATCCGTCAAAAATGGTGAAGAAAATGAGAGAATTTCGCGAAGGCAACCTTATATAGGTTCTGCCCAGCTATATCTCGTCTGCGACCAAAATCCCGCACCTGCAGAAAATTCCTCGCAGGTGCGGAAACTCACTTAAAGGCAAAATTCTGCATCTGCGGTCCTTAACACGCACTTGCAGGCCCGCTGGTGCAACACAACTTCCGCACTTTCCTATTTTCCGCATCTGCGCAAGGTGTTCCATACTTGCGCATTTGCACCTGCGGCTCCCCGTCCGCAGGTGCGGCCACACCAGAAAGCCTGCACCAGCAGCCCCTTGCTGCATTTTTTTTCCAACTTCCAACCTCCCAAAATAAATCCCGAGCCCCTCGGGGCCCCAACCAAAAGTAACAACAAGTCATATATTAATATACTAACCTAGTCGAACCCTCGGAACGCTAAAAATAACATCAAAACACTAAATCAAATCCAAATTCAAGCCTAAGGATTTCTAAACTTCCGAAATTCTCCAATGATGTCGAAACCACCCAAACCACGTCCGAATGACCTGAAAATTTGCACACACATACCAAATGATACTACGGACCTGTTCCAACTTCTGGAATTCCATTCCGAACCCGATGGCTAATTTTCCACTACCGATTGGAAGTCACAAAAAATCCAATTCAAGCCTAATTCTACTCCGGACCTCCGAATGACATTCCAAGCACACTCCTAAGTCCCAATTCACCTAATGAAGCTATCCGAGCCACAAAACCCCCATTCCGAGATCATTTACCTATAAGTCCAGTTGACTTTTCCAACTAAATCACCAATCGAAGAGACTAAGTGTCTCATTTCTCACCACAACCAACCCGAACCCAATTCAATCAAACCAACGCAATACAAAAGAGCTGGACCAAACAATTATGAAGTAGAAATGGAAAGGGAAAATGGCTAAACTCTCAGAACGACCGGTCGGGTCATTACATTCTCTCCCTCATAAACACGCGTTCGTCCTTGAACGGGTCTAGAAACATAATAGGTGGGGGTATCTGCTCCGCATCTCCCGCTTTGTCTCCCAGGTGGCCTCCTCCACTGGCTGCGCTCTTCACTGCACCTTTACTGAAGCTATATCCTTAGACCTCAACCTTCTGACCCGACGATCCAAAATAGCTGCTGGTTCTACCTCAAAAAATATATCACCCTCAAGTTGAACCGAACTGAAGTCCAAAACATGAGACGGGTCACCAATATACTTCCGAAGCATGGAAACATGTATCACTGGATGCACGTTCGATAAGCTAGGCGGCAAGGCAAGTCTATAAGCCACCTCTCCAACCCTCTGAAGCACCTCAAAAGGCCCAATGAACCGGGGACTCAACTTACCTCTCTTTCCAAACCGCATAACACCCTTCATGGGTGGCACCTTCAGCAAGACTTTCTCCCCAACCATGAAAGTTACATCCCGGACCTTCCGGACCGCATAACTCTTTTGCCTTGACTGCGCCGTGCGAAGCCTCTCCTGAATCAACTTCACCTTATCCATATTATCCTGTATCAAATCTGTACCCAAGAGTCTGGCCTCGCCCGACTCAAAACAACCAACCAGAGATCTACACCTCCTCCCATACAAAGCCTCATATGGAGCCATCTGAATGCTCGACTGATAACTATTATTATATGCAAACTCCGCGAGTGGCAGAAACTAGTCCCATGAACCCCCAAAGTCAATAACACTAGCGCACAACATGTCCTCCAGAATCTGAATAGTGCGCTCAGACTTCCCGTCTGTCTGAGGGTGAAAAGACATGATCAACTCAACCTGAGTACCCAACTTTCTCTGCACGGACCTCTAGAACTGTGATGTGAACTGAGTACCTCTATCAAAAATGATGGAAATCGGAACACCATGAAACCGAACAATCTCCCTGATGTAAATCTCAGACATCCGCTCCGAAGAATAAGTAGTACCAACAGGAATGAAGTGCACTGACTTAGTCAACCGATCCACAATAACCCATATAGCATCAAACCTCCTCGAAGTCCGTGCGAGTCCAACTACAAAGTCCATGGTGATCTTCTCCCACTTCCACTAAAGAATAACCAAACTCTGATGCAATCCACCTTGTCTCTGGTGCTCATACGTGACCTGCTGGCAGTTGAGACACCGAGATACCAATCCAACAATATCATTTTTCATCCGCCTCCACCAATAATGCTGCCTCAGATCCTGATACATCTTGGCAGCACCCGGATGGATGGAATAACGCGAGTTGTGGGCCTCCTCAAGAATCAAATCCCGAAGCCCATCTACATTAGGCACACATATCCGACCCTGAATCCTCATAACACCATCATCACCAATAACCACATCCTTAGAATCACCTCGTTGGAACCTATCCTGAAGAACAAGCAAGTGTGGTTCATCAAAATGGCGCTCTCTGATACGGTCATAAAGAGAAGACCTGTAGGCTACACAAGCAAATACCCAGCGGGGTTCGATAGGTCCAACCTCACCAACTGGTCCGCTAAGGCATGAACATCAAGTGTTAATGGTCTCCCAGCTGCTGGAAGATATGCTAGACTCCACAAACTCTCTGCTCTACGACTCAAGGCATCAACCACTACATTGGCCTTCCCCGGATGGTATAGAATAGTGATATCATAGTCCTTGAGAAGATCCAACCATCTCTTATGACGCAAATTTCGATCCTTATGCTTAAATAAGTGCTGCAGGCTACGGTTATCAGTAAAAATATCACAATGAACCCCATATAAATAATGATGCCAAATCTTCAAGGCGTGAACAATGGTTGCTAGCTCGAGATCATGCACCGGGTAATTCTTCTCATGAATCTTCAACTGGCATGAGGCGTAGGCAATCATCCTCTCCTCCTGCATCAAAACACAACCAATGTCTATCCTCGAGGCATCACAATACACGGTATAAGAACCTGGAGCTGATGGAAATACTAACACTGGAGCTGAGGTCAAAGCCATCTTGAGCTTCTGGAATCTCTCCTCACACTTGTCTGACCACCTGAACAACGCACCCTTCTGAGTCAATTTGGTCAAGGGTGAAGCAATAGAAGAAAACCCCTCTACAAAGCGACGGTAATACCCTTCCAAACCAAGGAAGATCCTAATGTCTGTAGCTGAGGACGGCCCGGGCCAACTCTGCACCGCCTCTATCTTCTTCAGGTCAACCTGAATACTCTCGCTGGACACCACGTTCCCCAAGAAAGCTATTGAGCTAAGCCAAAACTCACACTTGGAGAACTTTGCAAAGCTTCTCCTCCCTCAATCTCTGCAATACAACCCTCAAATGCTGGGCATACTTCTCCTGGCTACGAGAATACACCAGGATGTCATCAATGGACATAGTAACAAAGGAATCCAAATATGGCTGGAATACAATGTTCATCAGATGCATGAAAGTTGCTGGGGCATTGGTCAGCTCAAAATACATCACCAAAAACTCACAGTGGCCATAACGGGTCCTGAAAGCCGTCTTAGAAACATTTGAATCTCGAATATTCAGCTGATGGTACCCGGATCTCAAGTAAATCTAGAGAACACCCTAGCTCCCTGAAGCTGATAAATAAATCATCAATGCGAGGCAGAGGATACTTATTCTTGACTATAACCTTGTTCAGCGGCCTATAGTTAATACACATTCTCATGGAATCATCCTTCTTCTTCACGAACAACACTGCTGCACCCCAAGGTGACACACTAGGCCGGATGAACTCCTTTTCTAGGAGTTCCTGAAGCTTCTCTTTCAATTCCTTCAACTCCGCCGGTGCCATACGATATGGCGGAACAGAAATAGGCTGAGTGCCCGGCACTACCTCATTGCAAAAATCAATATCCTTGTCAGGCAGCATGCCCGACAGATCAGTAGGAAACACATCTGGATACTCACAGACTACATGAATAAAATCAACAAGGGGAGTCTTAGTACTGACATCCTTCACGAAAGACAAATAAGACAAACATCCTTTCTCTACGATACGCTGAGCCTTCAGGTATGAAATCACCCTACTAGGCACATAATCAATAGAACCTCTCCACTCGACTCTCGGACATCCCGGCATCGCTAAGGTCATGGACTTAGCGTGATAATATAGAATAACATGACACGAAGATAGCCAATCCGTGCCCAATATCACATCAAAGTCAACCATGCTAAGCAATATGAGATCCACTCGGGTGTCCAGATCCCCAATAGATATAACACATGACCGATACACACGGTCCACAATAATAGTATCACCCACCGGGGTCAACACATGAATAGATGTGACTAGGGACTCACGGGGCATATCCAGAAAATGGGCAAAATATGATGAAACATAGGAATACGTGGAATTAGGATCAAATAAGACCGAAGCATCTTGGTGACAAATTGAAACAATACCTGTAATCACTACATCAGAGGCCATAACATCTGGCCTGGCTGGGAATGCATAGAAACGGGCCTGGCCTCCACCGGATCGACCTCCCCCTCTAGGGCGGCCTCTAGCTTCCTGACCCCCACACCTTGCAGCCTGGGTGGGTGGTGAAGTAATTGGAGCTGATGTCGAGGACTGACCCCTCTGCTGAGAAGGACCCCCAAGTAAATGAGGCACTTTCGCCTCATATGCCCAAACTCTCCACACCCGTAACAACTCCCCGGTGTTGGAGACGGGGACTGAAGGGAACCCCTAGCACCAGGATAACCTCTGGAAGAATCATGCATAGATGAGTCCTGAATCGACGGTGCTCAAGATGAACTCTAGGCTGGAAGAGCACTAAGTGATGGGTACCCCTGATGAGAACTGTGAGGACCACGACCTGCAGATCCACCACGATAAACTGAGTGTCCCGATTGAGCCTGTTTGAATGGGAGACCCCTGCCCTAATGGAACTGAACCCCCGAAGAAACACCACCATAACTACAAGATCCTCGAGTCCTCTTGGCCTCTCTCTCGTCTCGATCCTGGCGGCGAACCGACTAAATCTCTCGATTAATATCAGCTACCTGCTCAAAATTAGCACCTGACACCCTCTCTCTAGTCATAAGAATACGAAGCCGATACGAGAGGCCATCCACAAATCTCCTGATCCTATCTCTCTCTGTAGGGACTAGCCAAATAGCATGACGAGCAAGCTCTAAAAACCTCATCTCGTATAGTGACACCGTCATATCACCCTGTCGTAGCTGCTCGAACTGCCTGCACAGCTTCTCTTTATAGGACTGTGGAACATACTTCTCTAAGAAGAGAGTGGAAAAATGCTGCCAAGAAAGGGGCGCTGCACCAACGGGCCTACGCCTCTCATAAGCCTCCCACCAAGTAAATACAGCTCCTGAGAACTGGAAGGTAGTAAACGAGACCCCACTAATCTCCAATATCACTTCCGTGCGAAGCATTTTCTAACACTTGTCTAAGAACCCCTTGGCATCCTCGCCCTCAGCACCACTGAAAGTCGGAGGCCGAAGCCTCTCAAATCTCTCCAATCTGTGCTGCTCATCGTCAGTCATAGCTGGAACCATAAAATCCTAGGCCGGTGCAACCGGGTGAACTGGGACTGCCTTCAGGGTCTGAAGCCCCTGAATAACCTGCTCAGGTGTACGGGCAGCTAGAGTCTGAGTGCCTCCCCCGGCCTGAGAAGTAGCGGATGAAGTAGAAATAGCGACTTCCTGATCAATACTGGTTCATGCAGTCAGAATATGGGCCAAGGTCTCCTGAAGACCTGGAATAACAATAGGCACAACTGGTGCCTGAGCTGGTCCCACTGGAGCATCTGTGGCTGGGACCTGATCTGGAACAATAGGCGGGTCTATAGGTACCGCCCCGGCAGCTGCGCGGGCTGCACCTCTACCTCTACCACAACCTCGACCCCTCATGGGTCCTACATGTGCATGATCGCCCTGTCCGGTAGCGTATGTCCTCACCATCAGTGAGAGAATGAACTAATAGAAGTTTAGTTTCCAGAATCATTAGATTCGCATGACAAGAATTCAAGAAATGTGAGATTTTTCCTAAGGGTTCTGCAGCCTCTCGAAGATAAGTACAGACGTCTCCGTACCGATCCCCAAGACTCTACCGAACCTGTTCATGACCGGTGAGTCCTATGTAACCTAGGCTCTAATACCAACTTGTCATGACCCCAAATATACATTGGACTTGATGGCGCCTATCGTAGTACTAGGCTAGCCAATTTACTGAACATGAAACAACGAACTTCCCATTTAAAATAACAACACAATGTATCAAAAATATTGCACGTTTGGTATCTCAAAATCTGCGGATAATCAAAGAAAATATCTGAACAAAAATCCCCAAAACCCGGGGTCAATAGTCATGAGCACTAAATAGGACACAAAAGTTGACACGGTATTTCCTTAATACATCAAGTCTAGGAAAAATGTAAATATGCGACAAAAATGAGAGGGAGAAGGGTGGGAATACGAACGCTGTGCAACTACCTCACAATCTCTGACCAGCTCCGCTGAGAACAACCGAGTCTCACTCGATCCGGGCACCTGAATTTGCACACAAGGTGCAGGGAGTAACGTGAGTACACCAACTCGGTAAGTAACAAATATAAATAAGGACTTGAGTGCAGTGACGAGCTTTAAAGTCATGTAAAGATAATATAAGAAATGTCAGTGGAAAACAGTAAAACCAGTTAGGAAAATCTATGTTCCGAAAGTTTCATGAACTCCATTTTTCTCTTTTCCAATCTCATGTAAAGCATTTATTAACCATTTATCGTTTAGAGGCAGAAATACAAAGAAGAGCGAAAACAGTAGTTTCATAGCAAATAAGCCCCTCGGGTACAGTGTCACTCACAAATAAAGCCTTTCAGTCACTTGTGACTCATCTCTCATCAATCAGCACTCATACTCAACACTCACGCTCAATAGTTATCATATAATAACCGCTGCGGCGTGCAGACCGATCCATAAATAGTCGACTGTGCTCATTGGGGGTGTACAAACTCCGGAGAGGCTCCTTCAGCCCAAGCGCTATATCGTTGCGGCGTGCAGCCCGATCCAATATATATAACGCTGCGGCGTGCAGCCCGATACAATATATATATCGTTGCGGCGTGCATCCCGATCCAATATATATGTATATATGTATATAACGCTGCGACGTGCAGCCCAATCCTCCACTATCCTCACAAATTTGACTCTCGGCCTCGCTCAGTCATCACCCTCATAAGCCATTCAGGAAACTCACCACAAAAAATGGGGATTCAGTCCAAAAATATCTTTCATTGTTTGTAAACAGGGTGATAAACAGGAATGAACAATGAACAATTATAAATCATGACTGAGGTTATATTTTCTATCAAAAGCAGTGTGAGAATAGTAGTAAAATACCCCTAAGGGTCCAAACAGGTCGGCACAAGGCCCCAAACATGCCATACAACCCAAATATAGTATAAATCTCTAAAACACGGAGTATCATGTGATTTCAAATCAAATACGCATCGTAATAGTCGCTATGGGACGGACCTATTCACAATCCCTACCGGTGCACGCCCGTCACTAGAATGAGTGTCACCTCATTTATCAAACAATACGAAATACCAGGGTTTCATACCCTCAGGTCAAGATTTACGTTTGTTACTTACCTCAAAGCGGAAGAAAACTACTCCGCGATGCCTTTGCCTCTCGACTCGGCCTCAACGCGCTCCGAATCTATTCAAAACAGATTCATTTCATCAAAAATATGCTAAAGGGATGAAGCCCACTCGAAAATATCCAATTTACATCAATAATCTCGAAATTGGCTAAACCCGACCCCCGTACCCACGTCTTGGATTCCGATAAAAATCACAAAACTAGAATCCTTACGCCCTTCACAAGTTCATGCATACCAAATACATTAAAATCGGATCCCAAATAGCCCCTCAATTCCCCAATTTAAACTCTCAAGTGTCAAGCCCTTAAACCTCCAAATTTCACCACTAAAACATGATTAAACAATGGGATAATTTCCATAAACACAAGATACAAAGTCCATGTAGCTTACCTCACCGAATACACTTGATTCCCCTTGAAATCCCTGCTCAAAGCTCCAAAATCCGTAAAAAATGGTGAAGAAAATGAGAGAACTTTGCGAAGGCAACCTTATATAGGTTCTGCCCAGCTATAATGCACCTGCGACCAAAATCCCGCACATGTGGAAAATTCCTCGCAGGTGCGGAAACTCACTTAAAGCCAAAATTCCGCATGTGCGGTCCTCAACACACACCTGCGGGCCCGTAGGTGCGACACAACTTCCGCACCTGTGCTCCCAAGCCAGGTTCCTATTTTCTGCATCTGCGCAAGGTGTTCCACACCTGTGCCTTCTCAACTGCGGCTCCCCATCCGCAGGTGCGACCACACCAGAAGGCCTGCACCAGCAGCCCTTTGTTGCAATATTTCCCAACTTTCAACCTCCCGAAATCATTCGAAATCAATCCCGAGCCCCTCGGGGCCCCGACCAAAAGTACCAAAAAGTCATATATTAATATACCATCCTAGTCGAACCCTCGGAACGCTAAAAATAACATCAAAACACCAAATCAAATCCAAATTCAAGCCTAAGGTTTTCTAAACTTCCGAAATTCGCCAACGATGCCGAAACCACCCAAACCATGTCTGAATGACTTGAAAGTTTGCACACACATCCCAAATGACACTAGGGACCTGTTCCAACTTCCGGAATTCCATTCCGAACCCGATAACTAATTTTCCCTTGCCGACCGGAAGTCATCGAAAATCCAATTTCGCCAATTCAAGCCTAATTCTACTCCGGACCTCCGAATGACATTCCGAACACACTCCTAAGTCCCAAGTCACCTAATGAATCTATTCGAGCTACAAAAACCCCATTCCGAGATCATTTACCTACAAGTCAACTTCAGGTTGACTTTTCCAATTAAATCACCAATCAAAGAGACTAAGTGTCTCATTTCTCACCACAACCAACCTGAACCCGAATATATCAACCTAACGCAACATAAAAGAGCTGAAACAAATAATTATGAAGCAGAAATTGAAAAAAAATAGGTTAATCTCTCGGAACGATCGGTCGGGTCGTTACACTCCAATTAAGGCTAAACAATTATAGGATGAGACACTAATAATTTCAATTAAATATAGGAAGTTTATGAAAATATTGAATGAGGATAGAAGAGTTAAAACCTTCGGTTAAGTCAAATCAGGTTCAAGTAGACGGCAAGGGTGAATCCTAAAGCAATTATCTCTAATCAAAGCATGTCGAGGTGAAACTAGCAAATAAGAACAACTTCATACACGGTGAATATGAGGACCTAAAACCCTAAAAAATAATCTTTCCACAAATAACTCTGAGCACACACTCGTCACCTCACGTACACGGACTACAATCAACATAGAAGACTCGAATCCTAAGGAGTAGTTCCTTCACACAAGGTTAGATAAGATACTTACCTCGAATCGCTCAACTCAATATGAAACCACGCTATTGACACGAGTATCCAACTCTGAATGGTCCAAATCTAATCAAATAAATTGCATAATATAAATAATACTATAAATAACTACTTTAGCTAATGAATTCGAAGCTAAGGCAGGAAAATAGGAAAAATTCCCAAAAAGCCTCCCCGAGCCCACGTCTCATAATCAGGTAAAAATCACAAATTACGAACACCCATTCACTCACGAGTCTAACCATACTAAATTTACTCAAATCTGATACCAAAATCTTGATCAAAACCCCAAAAATTCGGCCTAAGAATTTTTCTCAAATCTTCCCCAAATTTCGACTCTAAATCACTAACTTAATGTTAAAATTAAAAACATAATCATGGAAATTAACCAAAACTAGGTAAGAATCACTTACCCCAAACACCCACATAAGAATCTCTCCAAAAATCGCCTTCTACCGAGCTCCCAATTAAATTTTGTGATATAAACTAAAAACCCTCATTTTTGAACTTTAAATTCTGCCCAGGTGTTCCTTCTTCGCGTTCGCAGGCCACCCATCGCGTTTGCGATGAACAAAAACTCTCAAAAGCCATTTCCAAACTCTTCTCAGACAGCCTCCAGTATAATAGCCATAACTTCTCGTAAAAAACTCTAAATGACAAATGTTTAGTGTTTTGAAAACTAGAGACCAAGATCTACAAATCTTATGTTTTGTTCATCTTCCAATTCCTTATATAGTTTGAGATATAAGTTTCCAAAGTCAGCCATGTGCAACACAAATTTCTTTTTCATCTTCCCAGACTATGTATAGTGTAGCAGCCATAACCTTTGGTACACAAATAAAAATGCTAAATTTTTTACTTTTCAGAAAAATAGACACAAAGATCTACAACTTTCGTTTTTGGATCATCTTCAAATTCTTTATATATTGTGAGATATGTGCCTCCAAAGTCAGACCTGCGTAACAATGATTTTCTTCTTCGCGAACGGGAGGATCTCTTTGTGAACGCGAAGAATAAAGTCCCTGAAGCCAAATCCTTCTTCGCGAACGTGAGAGGATCCTCGTGAACACGAAGAACAACACCATCCACCAGCATCAGCTATTACAAAACAGACTGAAATGATCCGAAACCACCCCGAAACACACCTGAGGCCCCCCGGGCCCCCATCCAATCACACAAACCAATCCCATAACATAACACGGACCTGCTCGAAGCCTCAAATCACCTCAAACACATCGAAATCATGAGTCGCACTCCAATTCAAGCTTAATGAACTTTAGAACTTCAAAGTTCTACATTCGATGACGAAACCGATCAAATCACGTCCGATTGACCTCAAATATTGTACACAAGTCACATTCGACATTACAGACCTACCTCAACTTTCGGAATCAGAATCCGACCCCGATATCAAAAATTCCAGTTCCGGTCAAACTTCTCAAAAACCTTCAAATTTCTAACTTTCGCCAAATTGCCTCAAATTACTCTACGGACCTCCAAATCCTAATCGGGACGCACACCTAAGTCCAAAATCACCATACGAAGTTTCTGACATCATCCAAAATTTATTTCGGACACATTTACACCAAAGTCATATTCCAGACAAATTCTCACTGCTTAAGCTTCCAAAAATAAAATCTTCCTTCCAATTCGACTCTGAATCATCCGATAGCTGAATTCAACCATGCACGTAAGTCGATAAACATAATATGAAGATGTTCAAGACCTTACACCGCTGAACGAAACTTAAATTCTCAAAATGACCGGTCGGGTCGTTACATTAAAGTACTCAAAAGTACAAAATTAAAAATATTTGTTGACAAAAGTTTTGTCCAAAACTAGCAAATATCAATCCATAGAGAGAAAAATGTACATAAAAGAATAAATTTGATCATCAGAAATGCCTTGTTACTTGCTTAGAGTTAATCGATAAACTTAAAGAATAAAGAAAAGTAAAATTTTAGATTTTATATAAATATTAAAATTAATAATATGTGTATTGTGTAATATAACATATATTTCGGTGTATCAGTATTTTGGTATTTCATTTTAAAATACCAAATACCATACTTAATACCAATATTTTTTAAAACTTAAACCAAATACCATAACGAATGCCAAAATATTAAATATCAAATACCAAAATTTTCGGTTTCGGTACGACAATTTAGTATTTTACCAAATTATGCACATTCCTATACATAGAAATTTTGAGAATAACGTAACACATGCAAAAATTATGATACTGGTCAATGTGCTTCTAAGTATATTCTTATCCCTGAATTCAATTTTCATCTTCTGCAACTAAGGATATCCTTTAAAGTTTGTGTGAAAATAATTTTTAGTATGTTTATATTTTGCAAATACAATAAATAAAGCACAAGAATAACAATAGTTCTAGTTAAGGCAGAGAAACCAAAGCATTAGGAGGAAACATATACAAAAAATATTGTCCACAAAGAAGTGTTCTTTAATACCATCACATTAAATACTTTTAAACTATAATACATAATTATCTAACTAAAATGACAATATTGATCATTTGTGTAAGTTTTGACGATGTCCTTTTATTTTTAAATTCATGTATTATGCTAATGTAATAATATTTTTTTCGACATTTAGATGATTGTTTTTGTCATGACCCAAAATCTATTAAGGTCGTGATGGCGCCGGATACCACCTTCAGGCAAGCCAATCATTAATTAATTGAAATAATTTTCTGTTTTAACATTTATGAAAATAATTACCTTTCACTTTATTACATATTAACTAAATAAAATCCATTAAGTAAATACATTGGTTTTAATATTCCATTTTAGCAAATATATCCCTACACATCCCAGAACCCGGTGTCACAAGTATATGAGCAAATTCTAAGAATTTCACAAATGCTACAAGCTTGTCCGAAATACCAATTGGACAAGGAATTTAAACTGGAAATAGATACAATATGAGGGAGATTCTGTCAGCTGCGGATCGCCTCCGGATGATGCAACTCGCCTAAGTCTCCAACCGGCTACGTCGCTATGAAACTACTTGTGCAATAAGAATGCACAGCAAGTGTAGCATGAGTACGAAAATAACATGTACTCAGTAAGTCGCCCGCCTAACCTCAGAGAGGTAGTGACGAGAGGTCGAATTAGACACTCACTAAGGTCCAACAAATTAATTTAACAGAATATGATGAACACGATAGGCATGTAAAGGTAGTAAAGTAACAAATATATATAAGGCACTGAAGTCCAAGTAAATACTAGAAGTAAATAATCAGTTACTACTTCCTCATTTTTCCCCAAATATCTTAAAAAAACAAATTTCTTCTTTGTTTTCCCCCAAATATCTTAAATAAACAATTACATCTTTATTTTCCCCAAAATATCTTATCACTTCAAAATCCAGTAAACATATTTAAAAATTTAGCATGCGCATACGGGATAAGGACAACCGGCCTGAGCCATCATAATAATCATCTCTGTGCACTGCCGAGGGTCGAACGACCCAAACCATAATATTTCTTTCAATCTCGCCGTGGCGTACGGCTCGCTCCCATGCACAATCAACAATCTACCCCGACTACATCGGGAAAACAAATACTCAAGTAAATGACAAATTTCTCTTTTAAAAATCACAAAAATTAGTATTTAGATCTTTTCTCGAAATTCATTTGCCCAAGTTTAATAATATCCAATAATATAACCTTATCCGGAATACAATTATCCACGGAGGAAATCAATTCTCTTTCTAGATGTTAAGAAAAATAAATTCTAGTCTTCTTTAGATATTCAATTACGATTTCGATTATATTAGCAGTCTAATATTACAGACAAGATCACGGTACAACAGATAAGGCATGCTAGTGGGTCCTAGACTACCCGGACATGGCATAATAGTAGATACGCATGGACTCCCGTCACCTCGTGCGTTCGTAGCCCCCTCGCAGATAGTAGCGCATGCTTAATTAGTTCACCTAGGGGGACAATTCCCCCTCACAAAGTTAGAAAGGAGACTTACTTCGCTCCGAAGTCCCATAATCGGCTTCCAAGCCCTTCCGACGAATCCAATGGATGCACAACGCCCCAAAACTACCAAATAACGGGCAAAGCAATGAAAATTCATTCTAATACTCGCAACAAATTCAAATTATATACTTTCCCAACTCCGCTCGATGAATTGACAAAAATACCCTCGGGCCCACGTACCCGGAATCCGAAATTTCTCGAAGACATATTCTACCCATAGCTCTACTAGTTCAAATATACAATTTACTCTAAATTCCATGCTCAAATTCGTGGTTAAAATCCAATTACAAATTTCTAGGTTTCTTCAAGATTTCCCAATTTTCCTACAAGTTCTCATGTATAATTCCATGTATAACCTTGTATTTAACTTAGAAACATGAAGGAATTACTTACCTATCATTGCATTAAGAAAATCATCTGTTTGAAGCCTCCCAAAATCGCCCATGCCAAGATGAAATAGTGAGGAAATGGCCAAAAATCACGGTTTTAAAACATTCTGCCCAGGCCATTTCTCGCACCTGCGATCCAGCTCTCGCACCTGTGATTCCGTAGGTGCGACCAAAATTCCGCACCTGCGGCTTTCCTCAGCTCAAGCCAAACTTCGCACCTGCGCTCATTGTCCGCATCTGCGGCTTCACAGGTGTGGAAACTCCCTCGCACCTGCGCTCCTTGCCAAACCAGCAAACTTTCGCACCTGCGATCCAAGCCTCGCAGGTGCGGTCACACCATATGACAGCAACCTCAGCCTTCTTCAAACTCCAAACTTGACCCGTTAATCACCCGGAATCCACCCGAGGCCCCCGGGACCCCGTCCAATTACACCAACCTGTTCCAAAACATAGTGCGGACTTGCTCGAGGCCTCAGATCACATCAAACAAGCCCGAAATCACGAATTGCTCTAAAATTCAAACTTTAAGAACTTGAAATTTCAAACTTCCACATTCGATGCCCAAACCCATCAAATCACGTCCGATTGACCTCAAATTTTGCACACAAGTCATATTCGACATCACGGACCTGCTCCAACTTCCGAAATTGCATTTCGACCCTGATATCAAAATTTCCACTTCCGGTCGGATTTCTCAAAAACCTTTAAATTTCTATCTTTAGCCAAATGACTTCAAAATAACCTACGGACACCCGAATTCACTTCTGATCGCATTCCCGACTCTAGCAAGTCCGCACTATTGGTTACGCTATTTGAATTAATAAATATATATATCTTATTATTAGCTATAAAGATAAAAAAAAGTTATCCATTCAAATTGGAGAGTAGTTTCAAGTTGGAGTTTTAAAAATATATTAAAATAAAAAAAATAAATGAAAAATAAAATTAGCCATAATTAAAATGGAAGTATATAAATAAACGAAATACCCATTAAAATTGAGGAGTAGTTTTAAAATTATTTTAAAATAAAAAAATAAAAATAAAGAACTAAAATAACTTTCAATTCAAATGAAAAATACAAGAAGTCAAGTGGAATTTTTAGGACAAAATGTTTTTCAAGTGGCATTCAAACTAGGGACTAGTTTCAAGTTGGAGTTTTAAAATAAAAAATAAAGAAACTTTCAATTCAAAAAAAGTACAAA
>MDKI01040113.1:0-33707 GCA_005239505.1 Nicotiana paniculata
AGTGTGGGGTGGGGGAGGAAGAGAAAAATAAAGAAAAATAAATATAAGCTGAGAAGATTAAAATTTCAATACCTCAATTTTTTCTGGTGCAGGAAGATTTTCTGATGATGAAATTTTTCCCCAAATCTAAGTGTATTTTATTTGCTTATCCACACATGAATTGTGCGGCCGCAAAAGCTGGGCTAGAAACAAAGTTCAGAGAATGTGAATTCCCAAGTTCCAATTCCCTCAGAATTGCGGACCGAACAGGAATTGTGCGGCCGTAAAAGAAATGCCTTGTGACCGCAAAATTAAAGTTGCGGACGACAGAAGACTAAGTTGCGTCCACAATATAAATCTGCGGACTGCAGAAATAATGCCTCCCGACCGAAGTGGAGAATTATGCTTCCGTAGGACCAGCTCCTGCAAGATGAAGACTTCTGCGGACCGCACATGGGATTGTCCGGCCGCAGAACCTCCCGAAGGGCATTTTTGTTCAAAATTTTCAGCTATGTATAAATAGACGAGTTTCACAAATTTAGGTCAACTTTTGACATCAGCAACTAGCTATAGTAGTCGTTTCTCTTTGCTTCTTTTAGTAGTTTTTCATATTTTCGGATATTTTAACATAGATTTTAGGAAAATTCCATAAGTACCCTCTCCCCCCACCCCCCGAACTATACCCGCATTTTCAACTACACACTTTATCTTTGCGGAAATCCTATTATCCCCCTAAACCTTTTTTAAATGGAATAAATACCATCCTAAAACTAGACAACTAAACTCTTGACAAGTGGTGAACAACACGCGCTGCCACATGTATATTTAGTACTTTTGTAATTCTTTCTTCTTTTTCTTATCCTTTTTTCTTATTGCTTATTACTCTCATTTTTTTGTTATTTCATTCTCTTTCTTTTTGTTTTGGTCATCGACGCCATAAAATGGTGATCGTCGAAATTTCAATGACACCATTTTTTACGGTGAAAGTTTTTTTCCTTGCGACAGGATTTTATATATAAATATATATGTGTGTGTGGAGGGGGGAGGAAGAGAAAAAAAAATGAATATAAGTTGAGAAGATTAAAATTTCAATACCTCATTTTTTCTGGTGTGGGACGATTTTTTGATGATGAATTTTTTCCCAAATTTGAGTGTATTTTATTTTCTTATGAATAAATATTTTTGAGAGTTTAATTTATGTGTGAAAATGATAGAAAGGGGAAAAAGAAAAACAGAATAAATGGAAGAAAAATGGTTAGACAAAGTCGACAGTGAATGAATATCCGCCGGAATTAGAGGAAAAACAAAGAAAGAAGTAAAAGAAAAAGACAAAGAAAAAGGAAAAGGAAAAGGAAAAAAAAGTAAGAAAAAAGAAAAATCTAAAAATCATTTTTTCTTGCTTCTCACTCTCCCAAGGAGAGTAAAATACACATACTCTGCCACGTCAGCTTTAAAGGTGAAAATAATTCTACTTTAACATAGTTTAGAGGGGTAATAGAAATCCCGTAAAGGTAGAGTGTGGAGTTGTGAATCCTGGGATAGGTCACGGGGTACTTATGAATTTTCCCTAGATTTTATCATTTTGATTTTACAATATGAGTTTTTTAGCATTTCTTCATCTATGTCTTTAGAGTAACTAGATTTTTACTAGGGTTGTGACCCACCCTAGTGTGTAAACCTTATGCGTGTTTAATTTAATGTTTGTTTACAGTTGGGTGTTTATTATTTAACCTTGATCATGTTTTAATTTGTGAAATTAATGGTTGAAAACATTAGTTCATGCCTATTTGACTTAGTCTCTACTTGATAAAGAGAGACTTAGTCTAGGAAAACTTGGCTAACAAGAAATTGGTCAATTGAGAAATTGATAATCCCAATTAAAAGGTTCAACCTAGAGATAGTAATAACTCGACTTTATATTTTATCAACCATTTTGTGCAATACCCATTTGGACTTGAGAAAGTCAAATTGGGCAAAATCACGGCCGAGAGGTATTGAGCGGGTAATTGAGAGTTGATAGTTATAATACACCACGATCAACAAAAAAAGAATTAAGGTTTACATCCCATTAGACAAACACCTAGGTGATGGTCATAGCCCTAGGCTTTTTACACAACATGAAAAACAACAAAAATAATTTCTAAGTTTCATTTATCAACTTTGCTATATTAATTTTAAATTAGACATAGAAACAACCAAATTTGTGTAAGTGTAAATTAAGATAGTCAAACTCATGTACTACAATATATACTCCTAACTTCCATATATAGCTCCCTGTGAAAATTGACCCCGACTCTTTTTGGGTACTATTATTGCAATCGACCATTTCATAACCTTGATTTGAGGTGTGAAATTGATGAGATCACTTACTATCACCACTGAGTTGATACTTCTTGAAGCTTGTTGATCTCCCCGGATTTGACAGATTCCCTACTATGAAGGAAATTTGATAACTTGATGCAACGTGGAAGGGACATCGTTCATATCATGAATCCAGGGTCTTCCCGTAATTATATTATAGGCCATGTCCGCGTCTATCACCTGGAACTTTATATCCTTGACGACCCCTTCTGTAAATGTGGTAGGTACAACTTCTCCTTTATTAATAACGCTTGAATTATAAAACCCAGACAAGAACCACATTTTTGGTATGACCTTATCATTAGCTTGCATTTCATTCACCACCCTCAGTAAAATGATGTTCACTGAGCTACCTGGATCAATCAAAACTCATTTTACGTTAGTATCATGTACAAGTAAAGATATTACCAGTGCATCGATAAGAGGAATCATCAAGTCGCCTGCATCCTCATTGTTAGGATATTATACTATCATCGTCCAAGACTTGGCAAACTCGCTTTTCCGTGAGTGACCGTGACTTTTGATGTCTTTTTTGCGGTTGTATATGCTACTCTATTGACCACATCTTCTCCAGTTATAATGTTGACTACTCTTTTTGGTAAAGAGGTTTTGGGGGCTCTTGTTTGTTCTTCATGTATGATTGTCTCTCTTTCTCACCAAATAGATCAGTAAGATAACCCTGCTTCAACAAATGCTTGACCTCTCCTTGCAGTAGCTTACAGTCTGCTATTCTATGGCCGTGATCATTATGAAATTCGCACCAAATATCTGGTTTTCTTTTGCTTGGATCTGATCATTTCTTTAGTCCATCGCACCTTATCCCCCATACCTCATAAAACAACCACTAACTCGGAGGTGCTGATGTTAAAGTTGTAATCTCCTATTCTTGCTTGCGTATTGGAATCATTGCTTCGCGCATCTCGTTCCTTTTTTAACCTGGATGAGGAACTTGCATCTTTTTGCCTTGGTCTTGAATAGAATCGTGCACTCTCCTATTTAGATCAAGAGTCTCACCCTGCAGGTCCCATGTACGACTTGTACATGTATTTACCGGACCTCCTTTTTTGTTCTGAACGTCTCGATCCTGGTCTTTCATCAACCTTGGTTGTGCGACCATATCTTCTTCTATCTGCACCTTCGTGTTGTACCTGTTGTACACATCGTTCCAAGTTATTGCATGAAATTCTCACAAACTTTCTTTCAACCTCCTCGTGGCTTTTGAACTTTTCCTGTTGAAGTTGCTTGAGAATGCCATAGCCGTGCAGTTATCAGGTACTCGAGGCAACATCATCCTCTCCCGCTGGAATCTATCTACGAATTCCCTAAGCAATTATGTATTCCCTTATTTAACCTTAAATATGTTTTCCATCCTTTTTTTAACTTTTTGAGCTCCCGAATGTGCTTTTATAAATGAATCTGCAAGCTCATCAAAAGAATCAACAGAATTTTCAGGTAAAAACTAATACCACATTAACGCTCTCTTTGTGAGTGTTTCACAAAACTTTTTAACCAAAACTGATTCAATATCCTATTTGGTTAAATCATTGCCTTTCATGTCGGTAGTGAACGCAGTTACGTGATCTCGAGGGTCAAAATGTTCCATCATATTTGGGAATATCGAGCATTTGAACTTTTTGGAAATTGGTAAAGATTCCGCACTTGGCTTTCAAGATTGTTGAGAATACTTGTCAATATGCCCTTTGATCATGGGGGGTACGCCAGATATCTGCTCTGTAAGATCGTTTTGTTCATTCAACTATTTTTGCAAAGTTACCGCTAAACTTTGTAAATTAGAATTATTTGTTGTACTTGAACCTCAATCACGAGATTCATTAGCAATTTCCACTTCCGGAATTATCATGCCCTGAACACGGGTTCTCCAAAGTCGTTGTATTAACTGGTGGAGGTGCATCGCCTTGGGTAATCCTCTGACAGAAGCTTGCAGTGCATTGTTCACGTGTTCCGAAACCAATTGCTTTAGAGCATCTTGCTCCATGGTTTGGTCGTTTCCCTACTGATCATCAGCGGTGAACCTTTAAGGTGAACTTCCACGGGATTGTTGAGGGGATCTCGTATGTGTGTGGTGTGGTGGAGTTGCACCTTGTTGGTTCAGCTAGCTATTGTCGTAACGGTTGACATATTTGGTAGTTAAAGATTGGAAAGTGAATAGATTACCAGATTCCCGGTAATGGAAATTTAACCCAAAAATAGATTTCTCGGTCAAAGTCAATATCAAGAAGAAATCGGGCTACTGATAACCAAGATTTACTTCACTTTCCCAACACTTTGAAAGAATAGATCACTGAATGGAAATAATTGACAAAGAAAATATGAAATGACCTGATAATCACTCCCAAAATTTCGACTCAGAACCTTGAGAGTAAAGTAAAGAATAAATTTATAAATTTCAACAATCGTTCCTCTCATTACAAATGAGATTTCAGTCCTTAATAGGAGCATACAATTATAACGGTTCCCTTACTAATTCGGGCTCGATAATGCTATTAATTGCCCTGATTGCCCGTTACCATGTACAACTATAATAGAAACATTTATGATCAAATATTCCTTGTAACTGTATCGATTTCCCTTCCTTATTTATGACAGGTTCGTGTCTCTTCCCTTCTTCAGAGCCTTCATTCTTTCATTCTTGTTTCTCCTTTTACAGTTGTCAGGTTTGTTTTTTTCCTCAATGTAACCATGTGGGTGTTTCTTTAACTCGTCTAATTAAGAATTCCACTTGTCATTACATCGATGTTCCACGTACCATGCCTTGTCACCTTGTTGATAGTCCACGTGTCATGTCTTTTTCGACCAATAGAGGCCTGAATTTGTCCATCGGTACTCCTGCGTCGGTAAAAGGCTGATTTTTAGTAATGAATAAAATCATAAAATCCTAGATATTGTCATATTGTAACAAACCGACCGATTGTTTTGAGCATTTTCAATTCGCTTGGTATTTTACGGTAATGAGTAGCTCCGTATGATGTATTATGAATTATGTGAATCGTCGATTTTGGTTTTTAGGTTATTTGAAGTCGGTTTGGAAGAATGAATTTCATTGTTGAAGTTCTAAGTAGAAAGAGTTGACCAAGTTTGACTTTTTTGTGAATTTGACTCCAAAACAGAGTGTTGATGGTTCCATTAGGTCCGGAAGGTGATTTTGGACTCGGGGGTATTCCCGGATTTGCATTTGGATATTTCTAGAATGTTTCGGCACAAGTTGGCAAAAATTAGAAATTGGAATGTTTGGAAAATTCATAAGTTTGACAGGAAGTTGACCTTGAGGATATCGGATTCGGATTGTCTTTCCGGGAATCGGAATAGATTTTTCACGTCATTTGAGACTTGTGTGGAAATTTTGGGTTCATTCCGGGATGATTTGATATGTTTCGGCGCGAATTTTGGAAATTTAAAAGTTCAAAGTTCATAGATTTCGATTTGAGGTGTGATTCACTGTTTCGTTGTTTTTATGTGTGTTTTGAGGCCTCGAGTAGATACGTGTTAGGTTATGGGAATTGTTGGCATGCTTGGACGGGGTCTCGAGGGTCTCGAGCTTGTTTCGGATTGATTTCGCATCATTTTCTTCAATGTTGTAGCTGTTGGTTCTAGTGTCTGCACCTGCAGCTAGTATTACGCAGGTGCGATAGCCGCAGATGAGAGCCAAGTGTCGCAGATGCAAGATTTTACTGAGGGGTGGAGGTCCGTGATGTGCCGGAGAATTTTGGCATATTTAATACCAATTGCTTAGATTTTAGCTCGTTTGAAATGCAATTATCTTTTATACTTATGTAATTTTGATGTTTTGCAGTGCATGAAGCTTGACGACCTAAAAACATGGAAATGGAGTCAAAAGGCCGAAGAAAGACAAGAATGGGCAAAATGCGACCGCATAGTTATAAATGCAGACCGCAAATCCAACATGCGGACCGCATAATGCCCAGGTGAACCGCAGAGTCCAACAGTCAGTGTGGCCAAATCCAAGT
Source organism: Nicotiana paniculata (assembly GCA_005239505.1). Classification (NCBI taxonomy): domain Eukaryota; kingdom Viridiplantae; phylum Streptophyta; class Magnoliopsida; order Solanales; family Solanaceae; genus Nicotiana; species Nicotiana paniculata. The sequence continues at coordinate 6,327 of MDKI01040113.1, forward strand.
GAAGAAATGCGGTCAATTATGCGGCCAACAAGTTTGCGAGCCGCATAATGGATCACAAACCTCCTATAGAAGTGACTGACAGCATAAATGCGATGACACTATGCGGCCACATATCAACAATGCGGACCGCATAACTGGAATGCGGTGACTTCCTGGAACTAGGGTTTTGAAGATGAGGTGTGCTTGACAAGAATGCGGACCGCATATCTGTTATGCGATAGAAATGCGGTTGCATATTCGACCTGGAAGGGCATTTTTGTCCGAAATTGGCCCCGAGTTTTAGCCCACTATAAATAGATTTATTGGGATTTTGTGGGAGCATCTTGTCTGGAAGAAGAGATACAATCCAAACTTTTAATAGTCCCATCTTTTGGAAGCTTTGAAGTGAAGAATCTTGCACTTTTGTAAGCATTTATGACATTTAATATTCCTTTGCTTTTGTATTTTAGCATGTGTGGCTAGTTTTGAATACTAAGATTGTGGACCTTAAATGGGTGTAATGTCAATGGGTGTTTAACATTGAATATATGTATAATGGTTGGTTGATATATATTTACTTCTCATTCTTCATTTATTGTTAGTTTTTACAAACATTAACAAGCGTCATTATATTCTTTCTCTACTTGGAAAAGTGAGTTGGGGTTTGGTAGGAGTAAATATCGAAGACTCAAGATTTTAAATCTTGTTTAATGGAATCGCTTAGGAATAAGTGTATTTTATTCGGCATAAATTGATTACTCTTAATTGCAACTCTTTTATATTTGGAAAAATCATAAAGAGAAATACTACCCAACTATTGAAAAATATTGGGTAGTCATTTAGAAACCATTTGCATATCAGAAGGACCTTCCATTAGAAATATATCATATTAACACCGGTAGCATTACATTTCATTAAAGGGGATACAACATTGGTTTAGATAATCAAATTAATTACAACCTTATTTAATCATCCTTGTTATTATTTCACTAAACTACAATCCAATCTACTACAATACTTTTGTTACTCTAACGGAATAGAAATACGATTTAAGTTAAGATTCACACTACTCAAGTAAACTTTTCACGCCTATTCCATGTGGGATTCGACCCCAACCTCGTTGGGTTACTATATTTGACATCGATCGCTTTACATTATTTTAAGGTGTAATTTGAGTGTATCAAATTTTGGCGTCGTTGTCGGGGAATACGATTTTGAAATTACTAACTAGTGTGCACTTTACTTTACATCTTTTCTATTTCATCACATTTTTCTTGCTTTGCTTGGTGTGATAGGTGAGAATGGATGATTATGAGGAAGATGAGAATCCATTTGCGGACATTGACGAATATCTTGATGATACCAATGCTATCCTTCCTCCACAGGTTGAAGTTGCTACATTCAAAGTAGAACATGGGTTAATCCTAATGCTTAAAGCAGAAGGATTATTCAGAAACTCTACCGATGATGATCCAACACAACACCTTAGGAACTTCTTTGGTGTGTGCACCATGCATAAGCAGAACAATGTAACAGACGACACCTTGAGATTGCGAGTATTCAAATACTCATTGACTGGAGAAGCGAGAAAGGGGATTCAACATCTACCTCCTCAATCTATCACTTCTTGGCCCGAGCTTGTACATGCCTTCTTGTCCAAGTGGTTCCCTCAAAGCAAGAAGTCTGAGCTTAGAGATAAAATCTTCTTCTTCAAACAAATACTAGGAGAACACTTACATGAAGCGTGGGACTGATTCAAGTTGTACTTAGTGAGGTCACCGAACCATGGTTTTTTGGATGGTATTCTGATGGAGAAGTTCTACATGGGTTTGGATCCATTGTCCCAGTCCATAGCAAAAATATGCAGCAGACGGATATTTCATGGACAAATCATTCACCCGGACTACACAAATTCTGGATAAAATGGCCAAACACAATCAAGCATGGCATTCCGAAGATGCTAGTGGTAGAATTTCTTATGGTACTCCCTCTCTTACCAACATGATCAAGGAAAATCAAGAGACGGACCAATTGATTGCCGGTCTTGCCACCAACATTGATTTGTTGACAAAGATGTTCACGGAGAGCCAAACAAAGAAGGTAAATGTTGTGGAAGACATACAACCGACGGGAAATCAAGAGTTTGAAGAAGCCAACTATGTTCATAATTCTCAAGGAGGATATCGCAAACAAAATCAATGGAAGCCAAACCCGCAAGGGCAAGGCCAACAAAATTGGTGCAATGACCAAGGTAGGTCGAGTCAAGGTAATTGAAATAACAAGCAAATATGCTAACAGGAGCTCCAACCCCTATGTTCCACCGAAGGGGCAATATTACAAGGAGGGTCCTCCAAATGAATCTAAGTTAGAAGGGATTCTTGAAAAGATCTTGCAAAATCAAGAGAGAGGTGATGCTACAATGAAGAACATGTCCGAAATCGTGGGGTCACATACTGTCTCTGTACAAAAGCTTGAGATGCAAATGCGAGACTTGTCAAGAGAACAAATTCCTAAGCTAAAAGGGAAATCTTCCAAGTGATACAATTGTCAACCCAAAGGGTAATATGAGCGGTTTATCTTCTCATTGCATGGCTATTACGACTAGAAGCAGTAAGGTCCTTCAAGGTGAAAGTGAACAAGTAGTTGAGGTAGATGATCTTGAGCAAGAAGTTGAGGCACAAGTTCAAGTGCCGGTTGTTGTTGAAAGTGAGAAGCCCTCCCAAGAGGTAAAAAATATAAAAAGCAAAGCATGAGGAGGTTAAGGAAAAGGTGAAGGAGACCCCAAAAGCTCCTCCACCGATTCCTCGACCTACCCCTCCATTCCCTCAAAGTCTTGCAAGAAGGGTAGATGATGGCAAGTTCGAGAAGTTCTATGATATTTTGAAGCAATTGTCGGTAAACATCCCTTTCTTGGAGGCTTTCCAAGAGATGCCAGGATTTTTCAAATACTTAAAGACTTGATGACCAAGAAGAGATCCATCAAGAGTGAAGTGGTGAACATGAATCACCGGGTTAGTGCTATTATTGCCACAAAAACTGTTTAGAAGAAGGAAGACCCGGGAGCATTCACCATTCCATGTACTATCGGGTTGAGAGATTTTGCAAGGGCACTTTGTGATAATGGTGCTAGCATAAATTTAATGCCTCTTGCTATTTACAAGCAAGCAGGATTGGGGTTGACAAGACCCACAAGTATGAGATTGAAAATGGCCGACTGTTCAATCAAGAGACCCGTGGGTATTGTTGATGATGTCTTAGTAAAAGTGGGGAAGTTCTTTCTCCCAGCCAACTTTGTTATCCTTGATTGTGCGGTTGACAAGGAAATTCCTGTCATATTGGGAAGACCATGTCTTGCCACGGGAAGAGCTTTGACAGACTCGGAATGAAATGAAATCAAATTTCGAGTGAATGATGAGGAAGTCACTTTCCAAGCTAGTAAGGGTTTGAAGTTGCCGAATGCATATGAAGGGATTTTGGTAATATAGGTTGTTGATGAGGTCGAGGATGCTAGTGACATGAAGATGGAGGAAGAGTGCCTTGGTGAGGCCTTGGCGGCAATCTTGATAAATTTTGATTGAGAATACATGGAGGGGTATGTAGAAGCCGTGAATGCATTGGAAGGATGTGGGTCCTACTCTTATGCACCGAAGAATCTCTCTCTTGACTTAGAGAACAGATCCACTCCTCCCGCAAAGCCTTCCATCCTGGAGCCACCACAACTTGAGCTCAAGCCACTTCTTTCACATTTGAGGTACAAACTTCTTGGCTCTAATGATACTTTACCCGTAATCGTTTCCTCTTTGTTAGATCATGTGCAGGTAGGAAAATTGTTGAATTTCTTGTGGGAACACCGACAAGCAATTGGATGGACAATAGCAGACATCCGAGGGATTCCCACCGAAATTTGCGAGAACAAAATCCAATTGGAGGACGGAAGCAAGCCGAGGGTTGAACACCAAAGGAGGTTGAATCGATCGATGCAAGACGTGGTCAAGAAAGAGATAATCAAGTGTTTAGATGTCGGGTTTGTCTACCCTATTAAGGATAGTTCATGGGTGAGTCCGGTGCAATGTGTACCAAAGAAAGGAGGCATGACAGTAATTCACAATGAAAATAATGAGCTTATACCTACACGGACAGTCACCGGGTGCAGAGTATGCATGGACTATCGGAAGCTCAACAATGCCACGTGCAAAGATCATTTCCCTATGCCTTTTATTGATCAAATGCTTGATCCGCTAGTGGGAAGATCATTTTATTGCTTCCTCAATGGGTATTCCGGCTATATCCAAATCAATATAGCATTGGAGGACCAAGAAAAGACAACATTCACTTGCCCATATGGAACCTTTGCCTTTATTCGGATGCCGTTTGGTTTATGCAACGCTCCAGCTACCTTTCAAAGATGCAGGATGTCCATCTTCTCAGACATGGTGGAGGATTTCCTAGAGGTTTTCATGGATCTTTTCGGTGGTAGGGGATTCTTTTGAGCATTGTCTTGATAGTCTTATACAAGTGCTCAAGCGATGTGAGGAGACCAACCTTGTACTTAACTAGGAGAAATGCCACTTCATGGTGGACGAGGGCATTGTCTTGGGGCACAAAATTTCAAAACATGCATAGAGGTTGATCGAGCAAAAGTTGAAATCATCTCCAAACTTCCTCCACCAACATCGGTAAAAGGTGTCCGAAGCTTTTTAGGGCATGCCGAATTTTATCGGTGTTTTATCAAGGAATTCTCCAAAATTGCAAATCCTATGTGCAAGCTCCTTGAAAAAGATGCCAAGTTTGTGTTTGATGAAAAGTTCCTTAAGTCATTTGAGGAGCTAAAAGAGAAGCTCACCACGACACCCATTATTGTCACACCGTATTGGTCTCTTCCATTCGAGCTCATGTGTGACGCCAGTGGTGTAGCTATTGGAGCTGTTCTGGGTCAACGGCATAACAAGGTTCTTCATCCCATTTATTATGCAAGCAAGACACTCAATGGGGCGAAAGTGAACTATATTGTGATAGAGCAAGATCTTCTTGCCATTGTATATGCTTTTGAAAAGTTCCGAGCTTATTTTTGGGGTCTAGGGTGGTGGTCTATACCGACCATGCCGCTCTTCGCTATCTCATGACAAAGAAAGATGCCAAACCCAAGTTAATCCGGTGGGTCCTCCTATTGAAATAATTTTACTTTGAGGTCAACGACCGAACGGGCACAGAAAACCAAGTGGCGGATCATCTATCTAGGCTTGAAGAAGACGGGCGACCGAAGGAAAATCTTGACATCAATGATGCTTTCCCTGATGAGCATATTTTGGCATTGTCTTCTTCATCTACTCCTTGGTACGCCGATATTCCTAACTACTTGGTTAGTGACCTTATTCCGGATGGACTGGAAGCTTACCAAAAGAAGAAGTTTTTGAGAGAGTGTCAGCAATATTATTGGGAAGAACCATTATTGTTCCGCATTTGTGCTGATAACATCATTAGGAGGTGCGCTCCAGAATAAGAGATGATGAAAATTCTAAAGGCATGCCATGACTCACCGTTAGGGGCCATCATGGGGGTAACCGAAGAGCGGCAAAGGTACTTGAATGTGACTATTATTGGCCATCGATTTATCAATATGCAAATCAAATGATCAAGGCTTGTGACCAATGTCAGAGGCAGGGATCAATCTCTAAGAGGCATGAAATGCCAATGCACTTTGTGAAGGAGGTCGAGATCTTTGATGTGTGGGGAATTGACTTTATGGGCCCCTTTGTAAGCTCATGTGGTATGAAATACATCCTGGTGGTTGTGGACTATGTGTCCAAGTGGGCAATGAGGCAAGGAGTGTAACCGCAAGAGAAAAATATATTCACACGGTTTGGCACTCATAGAGCCATTCTAAGTGATGGTGGGTCTCACTTCTGTAACAAGGCTTTCACGGGGCTACTAGAGAAATATGGCGTCAAGCATAAAGTGGCCACACCTTATCATCCCTAAGCAAGTGGCCAAGTTGAAGTTTCCAACCGGGATATAAAGAATATTCTAGCAAAGAATGTAAATGCCAACAGGACTGACTGGTCAAGGAAGCTAGATGATGCATTGTGGGCATACTGCATGGCGTACAAAACCCCTATTGGTACTTCACCTTACCGGTTAGTCTTCGGCAAGGCTTGTCATCTACCCGTATAACTGGAGCACAAAGCCATGTGGGCTTTAAAAAGGTTGAACTTCGACTAGGCTGAAGCTGTAAATTTGAGGTTAACATAACTCAATGAAATGGAGGAATTCCGCTTCCATGCATATGAAAGTGTAGTTGTGTACAAAGAAAGGATGAAGTTCGTCCACGACAAAAAGATCTTGAAAAGGGAGTTCAAGTCGGGTGACTTGGTTTTTCTCTTAAACTCAAGGCTCAAATTGTTTTCGAGCAAGCTAAAATCAAAGTGGTCTGGACCGTTCAAGGTGGTATATGCATCCCCTTTTGGAGTTGTGGAATTAGAATCAGAGGATAGGCTCCGAACCTTCAAAATAAATGGTCAGCGAGTCAAGAACTACTTGGGAACAGATGGTGAAAAAACACTTGGTGGAACAGTTGGCTCTCAAAGATGGTCCAAGCCCAACCAATGAGTAAGCCCGAAGAGGGGCCAACTCCGTCGTGCCGCGAAGTTAAATCAAGCGCTTCATGGGAGGCAACCCATGTGTGGTAACATCCTTTTTGTTCTTTAATTTTTAATTTTGGTTAGATAGATTAAATTGAGCAATTTAAAGTGTGTGTTAGAGTGTAGGTGATCCAAAAGGTCATAAAACAGGGTGAAATTACGCATGAAATGGAAGAAAAATCACTAAGGGAGGTTTGCTACACGTATGCGGTCGCATATTTACTATGCGGATCGCATAGTCATCGCATACCTAGATAGTTTGTTGGGGGAAAATTGGTTGCAAAAATGCGGTGAAGATGTGCACTTTGCGGACCGCATATCGTTTATGCGATCGCAAAGGTGCACGCATAACGACTTTGAGCGACTTGAGCTAACATTACCGCATAACACTTATGCGGTCGCATAATGTGTTATGCGGTCACTTACGCACCGCATTCTCACCAGGTAAGCAACCCCATCCACTTCTCATAACCCATGTCATTTGCACACAATTCACACTTCAACAAAACAAAAATAAACAAAAAAAAGAGAAAAAAAGAGAGGATTGCGGCTAGTTTGCACTTAGACAAGTGAATCACATTGCTTGAATCAATCTCATTGCGTGTGTATCATTCATCTACCTCTGGTATGTCCTCCTTCCTTATCTCATTTCTGTTATTTTTAGTTTTAATTTTGTGTTTGTTGTTTACGTAATTATTAGTCTGTTGTTTTCTCTTTAATTTTGTATTGTTCTATGGCGTTATCTGCTCATAATTGGAGTTCTTGCATAATTAGTAGGTTAATCTTGATAGGTAGGGAAATTAGGAACCACCATTGTTAGGGTTAGAAGCAAAACGTGGGGATGATGATTTCTACGGCCCGCAAAGTCAATGTACGGTTCGCATTCGTGCCGCATAGGAAACCCTAGGTGGCCTGAAGAAGATGACCCAATGCGACGGCTTTGCAATCGCAAAAGTGATATGCGGACTGCAAATCCACCGCATACCTAGATAGTCACTACCCATCCTTGGCATGTTGTTTGCGGTAGTTTTGCGATCGCATATCCAACTATGCGGTGGGTTTTGCGATCTCATAGTGTGATTGCCTTTTCTAGTGTTCAGTTTTGCGATGGTTATGCAAACCGCATAATGGATATGCGATCACATAACTCATCGCATAATTGTTTCATCTCTTGCAGACTGAGATTTTGCGACAGGTTTGTGGTACGCATAGTGGTTATGCGACCGCATAACCTGTCGCATTTTTAACTTTCTTTATAACATTTTTCTCTGATGTCTGCTACGTCGCTCACACTTCATTTATTTACAGATATGGCTCCGAAGAAATCTATTGCTGGTAAAAAGAGGACCTTATCCGTCCATCTAGCACAACAATCCAAACGCTCACGACAAGAACCACCCTGACCTATTGCTCAACATCCCTCCCAGTCTGATGAGGAGGAGACCTTGCCCTCAGTCGACCTACAGGATGAGGCAAGAAGAAAGAGAGGAGATGATTTCCAGCTCCGGTTTGAGGTCACAGGCTCTAGGAGTCTGTATAAAGAAGGGCTCACGAAACAAAAAATCCTCGAAGAGAAACAGTTGAGTCTGAACGGACTACAGGAGCAGTACCATCACATTACTAGAAAATATCAAAGATAGAAACTGAGAATGCTTCACTGAGATGCCTGATGATTTCAATGAAAAAGTGGTGCGAGAGTTCTATGCATCCTACGGGGCATCCAGAACAGCTCATCACAAGCGCAAAAAAGTCTTCTGTGAATCGGTCATTGTTCGTGGGAAGTCGGTGCTTTCTGAAAAGGGCATGATAAATGACCTGTACTTTTAAAGCTGCAGTTCGGGCACAGCTGAGTATGAGGCCAAATGGGCCAACAGAGATGGTGAACGTGCCTGGATTGCCTCAGTGATCGCAAAGGGGACCCCTGCTTGGATTGACCCTCTGCATAAAATATTCAAGGAAGATTTGACACGATAGGGTTGATTCTGGCTCAGTTTTGTTACCTCTCGCTTGACCATCCCGGAATGAGACTGACATAAGCATTGAGAAAGCTCTTCTCATTGCATGCATTATGACGGGGATCAAGATTGATGTGGGTGACATTATCTTCCGAGAGTTAGGGGTCCGTGCCAACCAGACAGCAACGTCACTTCCTTTCCCATGCTTGATCATAGCCCTCTGTAAGGCTTTGGAATTCCCTTCACTTCCAAACCATGACAAGATGGGGAAAGCGCTGAAGGATATTGATATCACGTGCATCAGTGATGCGGTGCCAGAGGTAGCTGCTGCTCTTCCGGAGGTTCAGATCCAGATTCCTGCTGCTATAGACATCTCAGACTCCCATCCACCTACTTCTCCTCCAGCCACAGTGGCATCCACTGCCACTCCACAGTCCACCTCTCAGGCCACTATTGCTCAGCCTTCTGATGCACTGCCAGCTCTTTCGAGGTTAGGTCTCTTAGCTCAGCATGCCAACACGAAAGTAGACCGGCTTCTGAAGGACCTCCCCACTTTGATGAGGCAGGATATTACCCCTATCCAGTCCTCAGTGACAGCACTCCATCAGCAGTATGCATCTTATGAGGATCGCCTCCAGCAGATTGAGGTACGGCTTGAGAGGGTAGAGCGGGATGAGGTTGGAGGCCTACCCAAGCTCCATGATGAGGTTGACACACTGAAGACCGAACTCCACAAAATGCAAAATCTGGAGTTCGATCTATCCTCCTTCATGCCCAAGGAAGGAGAGAAGGGAGCGGGCACGTCTGTGGCTAGGTTACTTCTCAAGCTGCGATTCAGCAGGCTACAGAGGGTGACCCCACCACCATTCAGCAGGCTACAGACTCCCATAGCGCTTAGTGCGCCCCAATTAGCCCCTAATACTCTGTTTTTCATTTCTTATGCATTGGGGACAATGCATGCTTTTCAGTTGGGGGTGGGATAGCCTTTTATATCTTGTATATATTTTTTTGTAATCTTGTACATATTTTTAGTGATCTTGGTATATATAAGTAAATTTCTCTTCAACTCTTGTATATAATTGTGTTATCATTGTATATATAAAAAACAATTATATAGTTGTATGCATGTACATCTTTAGTAATTAGCAATGAATTCCCCTTGGTTTTTCTTCGTCGGGTTCTTTTCCAAGGGTGTAATAGTAGAACTATGTCAGTAGGATGAAACATTTTGATCGGTTTGGTGTGAGTGTCTAGTTTCAAGCATGTATGGCTGTAAATAACCTATACCCTTCCGTTGTTAAAAAATATATATTGTTGATCATCTGGGTGAACTTGAGGCTTGCTCTATGACTCTATGCTTACTTAGAATTATCTTCGAGCTGCCAAGTGTAAAACTATGTTGAGCCAAACAGTTCATGTGCCATGTGTGTTAGTTTTGTATAAATAATTCTCGTGTTTACTTTTGTCATCTAGAACTTGCCCGGTTGGTCTTTAGATGCTAATGATAAGTACATTTTGTTGGAGAAATGACCTTAGGCAGTCTTTGTGTTATTTGAAAACCCAGTTAGCCTTTCAAGCTACCCATTGTATAGACATTATCACTAGTCACCCCATTTGAGCCTTTAACCTTTTCTTTGGTCACCACATTACAAACCTTCCCCATTTTGTAAAATAATTCCCTCTTTTGAACTCGTCCCTCCTTGAACATTGAGAATGAGGCTAAAATCCTAGGCTAGGGATGTGGTGTCAAGTTGGAAATTGGTAAGGTTGTATAGTGAGTGTAAGAACCTATACCTCAAAGTGTTCACATAAAATTATTCAAGCCCTAAAAGAAAAGAAAATAAAAAGAGAAAAGAAAAAAAAAAGAGAAACGAAAAAGAAATATTCGTATATACATCAAAATATGGAGCCTTGAAGAAAAGTAGAGAGGTATTTAAGGTGGTTCGATGTTGGTAACTACGAGCCAATGAGGTTGTGTGGTTTGAAAAGAAACAAAGGACAACAAGAAAGAAAAATGTGAGTAGTGTTCAAGGAGGGTGTAGTCACTTGTACCCAAATGTTTATCCAACCCTTCCCTAAGCCTACATTACAAGCTTAAAAACTTCTTATGGGATCTCCAACAAAATGTTCTTGAATAGGCGACGAATTAAAATAAGGGCAAGCTTATGGTATGATGTGTTGTAACACTTGAAACACTTTGTGAGAGTGAGTGTCTTTGTGAATATGTCCCTTTTTGTTGTCATTGTAAATATTGTGAGTTTGGGACTTTCTTTCTGGTGAGGGCATATGAACTGTGAGGTCTAACAGAAGTTGAGTTCTTGAAGTCGAATGCAAAGGCACTCAGCTGAGAGTAACATTTTGTCAAATTGGTCGAGCCTCAAAGTTCACAAGTTGATCGGTTTTTGTAAATAGCAATGATTGTCCAGGAAGGGTAAATAAGCAAAATTGCATGCTTGTAATACTGACGATTACCACCGTCCATGGTCACTATTGTTTCATGTCATTTAGTTGGAGTCTATAATAGGATAGAGTTGTTTTAGTTGCTTGAGGACAAGCACGAGTTTAAGTTGGGGGTGTTGATGTGCCAGAGAATTTCGGCACATTTAATACTAATCGCTTAGATTTTAGCTCGTTTGAAATGCAATTGTCTTTTATACTTATGTAAATTTGATGTTTTGAAGTGCATGAAGCTTGAGGACCCAAAAACATGGAAATGGAATGAAAAATCCGAAGAAAGACAAGAATGGGCAAAATGCGACCGCATAGTTGTAAATGCGGACCGCGAGTCCAACATGTGGACCGCATAATGCCCAGGTGAACCGCAGAGTCCAACAGTCAGTGTGGCCAAATCCAAGTGAAGAAATGCGGTAAATTATGCGACCGCATAACAGGTTTGCGGGCCGCATAATGGATCACAAACCTCCTATAGAAGTGACTGACAGCATAAATGCGATGACACTATGCGGCCACATATCAACAATGCGGACCGCATAACTGGAATGCGGTGACTTCCTGGAACTAGGGTTTTGAAGATGAGGTGTGCTTGACGAGAATGCGAACCGCATATCTTTTATGCGACAGAAATGCGGTTGCATATTCGACCTGGAAGGGCATTTTTGTTCGAAATTGGCCCCGAGTTTTAGCCCACTATAAATATATTTATTGAGATTTTGTTGGAGCATCTTGTCTGGAAGAAGAGATACAATACAAAATTAGAATAGTCCCATCTTTTGGAAGCTTTGAAGTGAAGAATCTTGCACTTTTGTAAGCATTTATGACATTTAATATTCCTTTGCTTTTGTATTTTAGCATGTGTGGATAGTTTTAAATACTAAGGTTGTGGACCCTAAATGGGTGTAATGTCAATGGGTGTTTAACATTGAATATATGTATAATGGTTGGTTGATATTTATTTACTTCTCATGCTTCATTTATTGTTAGTGGTTGAAAACATTAACAAGCGCCATTATATTCTTTCTCTACTTGGAAAAGTGAGTTAGAGTTTGGTAGGAGTAAATATCAAAGACTCAAGATTTTAAATCTTGTTTAATGGTATCGCTTAGGAATAAGTGTATTTTATTTGGCATAAATTGATTACTCTTAATTGTAACTCTTTTATATTTGGAAAAATCATAAAGAGAAATACTACCCAACTATGAAAAATATTGGGTAGTCATTTAGAAATCATTTGCATATCAAAAAGACCTCCCATTATAAATTTATTATATTAACACCGGTAGCATTATATTTCATTACAGAGGACACAACCTTGGTTTAGATAATCAAATTAATTACAACCTTATTTAATCACCCTTGTTATTATTTCACTAAACTACAATCCAATCTACTACAATACTTTTGTTACTCTAACGGAATAGAAATACGATTTAAGTTAAGATTCACACTATTCAAGTAAACTTTTCATGCCTATTCCCTGTGGGATTCGACCCCAACCTCATTGGGTTACTATATTTGACATCGATCGCTTTACACTATTGTAAGGTGTAATTTGAGCGTATCAGTCCGCAGATGCGAAGGTGTTTATGCAGAAGCGCGACTACAAATGCGGTCAGGGCCATCGCAGAAGCGGCTCTCTCGCAAATGCGAGTCCATCATCCACAGAAGCGGAGGTCGCAGATGCGACATTTTAACCATAAATGCGGAATAGGTGGGCAGAGTTACAAAAATCGAGGGTTTTGGTTCTTTCTTCATATTTTGAGATGAGGGACTCGATTGTGGCAATTTTTGAAGCAAATTTCATCACAAGGATTGGGGTAAGTGTTCTACACTTGGTTTTCATCTTATTCCACGAATCTATCTTCATTTTTAGCAATTGATTGAAGAATTTAAAGAGAAAAATTGGGGTTTTGGCCTAAAGTTTCATAATATGAATTTATGAGTTTTGAACAGCGATTCTGAGTCGGATTTAAGGGAAACTGGTATGGTTGGACTCCTAATTGAATGGTTGCTGGATTTTGTAAGTTTTGTCGGGTTCCGATGTGCGGGCCCGGGTTCGGCTTTTGGCCGATTTCGGATTTTTGATTCAAGATTGATCTTTTCTGATTGCGATTGGTTCCTTTAGCCTTGTTTGATGTATTTGAGTTATTTTGGTTAGTTTTGAGTCGTTCGAAGGTCGTAACATGCGTGATGGAATCTTTGGAGCATCGGTTGGCCTGCTCAGCATTGGTATTGGCTCGTTCGAGGTAAATAACTCTTCTAAACTTAGTGATGAGGGTATGAAACCCCGCATTACGTGTTATGTGATTGATATTGAGATGACGCACATGCTAGGTGATGGGTGTGTGGGCATGCACCATGTGAATTGGGACTCTGTGATTCCGATGGCACTGGATAGTGGCCCTATTTTGTTGATAATTGTGTTTTCACCATGCGATAGAGTAAATGAGCTGTCAATCATGCCAAATATTGTCGCGCCCCCTTTTTTTCCTCGCGGAATCGTGTTTATGACATTGGTTGGGACAACTCTTTCCTTTAGGGAAAGGGATTTGCATGTTTTGAAGAGTCACCACCTAACAATTTAACGGTGTGTTAGGGCACCTGAGGGGTTCAATTACAACTACGTTGCTAACTAGATACTTGGGTAAGGGCTCAAAATTATCCTAAGGGGAAGGTGTTAGGCACCCCTCAGGATCCACAAGTGTGGTTCCCGGCCAAATGGTTTTGTGAATTAGTACAATTAGCAAACAAGTAAAGGCTCAAATAAAAGGAGATTTAAGTCTTAAGCATGCAGATGTTTTAAAGAAATGGTAAAGAATATTACCTTTTGAAAAGGAATTACGAGCTAGAATATAAAGGTGTCCTAGATTTATAATAATATGGATCACATCAATGCAATACCCAGTAATCACTCCTCGAAGAGGGGCTACACGTGGTATTAGCGCACCGACCATCATATCCATATTCTACCCTTCCCGCCCGTAAGGTTATTAAAATGAGTGTTGGTCTCAACCTCTATTGCATGCTGTTACCCGTCCCTTCCTATCTGTACCGGAGGAAATTAGGACTCCTATCCTAAAGGAGGTGCTAGGCAGACCCTCAGGTTTTAAAGGTAAAATTCTAAGGCGACAGATAACAAAACAAGTAGGATTGCAGATAAAGGAAAGCATAGAAAATAGATAAAGGCTCAAATATTCCTCCACACGCAGTACACATAAGCAGCATGTCTCATACACAATTAAGGTCCATATTAATTCAGAATCCTAAAGCATGGTATCTAGGTGATAACCCAAAGACATATTATTGCACAACTCAGAGAGGAAGTCTTAATCAAACTTGCCTACTGGTTCTAAACATGCTGACAGTTAAACATGATCACAAAGACAATTCTGATTTTATCTTTTTTAAGTTAATTACCTAAGGCTTGCCTAAGTGTTGGATAACATGCAACAGTTATTCATATTTGTTAATGACTCTAGATTGTTTATAGCTAATAACATGCGATTCTAGGTGTGAAGATGTAAAAAGACTAATTACCAGTTGCTGAGAACAGGGGATTGTTCTGTGTTTAGACTAAATGTAGTTAAATAGATATGATCATATAGCATGATATCTAATGCAGCATGATGCATAATAACTTAAACAGGATTTCTAAATGCACATAGAATCATAGCATTATGCACAGTTTTAGGAATAGCATAGGTGACAAATTTTTAACGGTTGTTTACCTAGAACAGGATCTCTACGTGTATAGAATGATGAGACGTGATTACAGCCTATTTATCCTAAGACAGTACTTCTAGTGAAATTTCAGAACATGGGCAGAATCACGCAATAGCAACTTATTTTATGGTTTATCCTATAGGAAAGATTTCTAAGCGTAGATGAGATGTTGAATACGCATACATCCTAAGTAGCATGATATCTAATGCATGGAATGGTGTACCTAAACATGGATTCTATTGCGCATAGTGAGATAATAAACCTAGAAACATAGTCTCTACCCTTAATTATACTACAGAATGCATATCACCTACCCATTACTATCCAACCCCAGAGTTGTTTACAATTAATTATTACAAGCCATTGAATACGAATTACACAACTGAAATAGAAGGAAAATAAGAAGTTAACTATAGGGAGCCTACAGAATAGGCTCAAGTCTCCAGGTCCTCAATGCCAGGTATTATTTCACAATCTTCTCATAATCCGGGTGTGTAAGATTTCACTAAGGACCTCAAGCGCTCCCAGGCAGTGCTCACACCCAGATGTAATAGCCAAAATAGAGTAAGTGTAGTGTGAAATGGCCAGCCTCTGTGTGTCAAAGTTCAGAGGGAGCTCAAGGGTCCCAAGGCAATGCTCACACAGAAGGGGTAGAACCTAGATTTCTAAGAGTATGTCTGGGAGTGCTTTTTATTTTTTTTAAAGGGTTTAAGTAAGACAACAAATTGAGAAAGGTTCAGTAAGAAAAACATTTTTAAAGAGGGGAAACTTGATTGGAATAGAAATTCAACATCACACAAAGGAACAAGGATAGTCAAACAATCACAAACAGGGGTAATGGGATTTGAGTGAAAAATACAGAGCATGTGAGGGCAAACATGTAGCAGGCAGACACACATATAGGCATGCAATCAGAAGCTCTTAAGGGTTCAGAGGATTAGGGGTACAGTAAAGTACTAGGTTAGATTAATACCAAAACAACTAAGATAATGATTAAACTAATGTACCAGTCATAGGCATGGAGATTCACGTAAGAAGCAGGTGCTAAGTATACAGTAACATGCTGGTCATAAACAAGTAAAGCCTAACTTAACATGCAGAGGGGAGTTCATGATCCTAGATCATTTTGAATAATAAGTAAAAGAAAATTAGAAACACACTGAATTACAACAGTGATAGAAACATGTTGGTTTGAGGACTGAAATCTAAATTAGAACATACCAGTGAAGTGAAGAAAGAAGTAACACAAACAGGAAGTAGGAGATGCACAATAGTTAGCCTTGGCTTGCAGCCGGCTAACTTAGAATAGAAGTAACTAGCACAGAAGAGAGAGAGAGCAGAGAGTTTTTTATATGTGAGAGAGAGAGAGAGTTGAACAGATCAGTTCGTGTCTTTGGAAAATAAGAGGACTGGGTATATATAGCTTTGAAAACAGTAGTAAATAAGGTGCAGATCAAAGTCAAGCAGTAATTAAGGGAATCAGAATCAATCAGTTTAAGTACTTCCTCTAATTAAGGGGTTAACTTTCAAACGGTAATGGACATGTGACAAATAAGGAAAGATACCACATGGCTGACATATAATACATAAGGAAATATTTCAAACTAATACAAGTATTGGGCAGGTAATTAGGCTAGGTATATAACATATTAATTAAGGAATGTCATAAGAATCAACATAATCAACTACGAAAAATAAGGCAGGGAAAAATGATGGAAATCAGCAAGAAACTCTCGAGTGAGGTTCAAATCTCAGGATATTAGCACCAATTAGGGAAAGTATCACGTATGACTGGAACACCACATAGGGAAATAATTCAGCATATAGAACAAGTAATTAGTCTAGGTTCAGAAAATCTAATTAAAGAAAGGTCTATAAGAATCGATTAACAGTAGAATCAATCAAATAAGGCAAGTGAATAACTCATGGGTCAAAATCAGTAATGTATTACCATAGGAGATCAGTGAAGGACACTAAGGAATCATGGACTGGAATAAGGACAACATCAGCTAAAGGAAGTCAACACGAATTAAATAGATAATGGTCAAGAAATCTAAAACCCTAATAATCACCGTATAGTAAAATCAAACAAAATTAGGGATTCACATGAATTACAGAGTAAACATTGATGTAAGCGGGAAAAGCAAGAAAATGAAAGACATAGATGAACATCATAGGGTAAATTTTCAGAGAATCATAAAGCTCACTCATGAGACGCAAGTACATATGCAAACATATTATCAAAGACAAAATCAGGAACTCAAGGTTTAGGACTAAAGACTAGGGTTTTAACACAACAACTCAGATAAACAGAGAGACTTAAATAAATTTCTAAAACACGGTAGAAATCCTAGTATAACACTGAAGAATCATAGGAAAACCATTTTAAAAAGGGGTTATGAAACCCTAGTTTGAAGATGAAGAATGGTTTTAGGGAAAATGGAACTACCTTTGAAAACACCAAAAATAGCTCATAATATGCCAAGATCTGTTACAGATCTAAGAAAATCAGAGACTAGTAATTAGGGTTTCACATAGACAACCCAAAGAGAAGGAGATACGGCTTAGAAACCACTGGTTCTAGCCGGAAATAACAGAATCTTACTCGGGCGGCCATGGATGGACGGAGAACGGCATGAACAGTCATGGGGTCAGGTAAACCGCTTCAGGATCTCCTAAGGACCTCCAGAAAGTGATATCCGGTGTAGGAGGGAGCCATGAAGCAAAGAGGAGTGAGGACCCATGGTTTTCGGCAAGAGAGGTAGTCGGAGAAGACGAGCCATCTTCATCGGAGAAGAAGAGAATGGAAGTCTCTAGAAGAGACTAGAGAGAGAGAGAGTTATAGAGATGAGGGAACTGTGAGAATGAGAGGGATCGGGGGGGTTAGTCTAGGGTTTAATTAAGGTAATAGAAATCTGGGCCGTTGATCTAATTTGATCAACGACTCAGATTGGTTTGGGATTGGGCGGGGTATGATATGGTACTGGGCTTGGGGGTTTGGGTTTAATTTAATCAGGTGTGTTTGGGTTTAATTGGGGCTAGGATTTAAATAAAATATGGCTAGCTGTTAAATACTCAATTAAAATGTTAAATGCTTAATTAAAATTAGTTAAAATAACTAATAATCAGAAGAATGAAATTGGTGATTAAGAATTAAAATAAAAAGGGTTAATCAGTATTAAATAATATAAATGACCATTATTGGATAGAAATAGCAGAAAAATATATGGTTAGGCTATAACTGCAAAATTATTGCAATTATAGCCAAAAGGAGCCAATTTGACCGATTGTGAAATAATTTGATCTTACCAAGGCCAAAAATAATGTATTAAGTCAAGAGATGTCTTTGAAGTCATTTGTAATGTAATTTATAATTAATTATTAGAGATAAAAATACTGGATAAATTAGAAATAAATTTATAAAAATATGAGAAAATTATGAAAAACTACCAATTGTTATGGAACTTGATTTTGAAGGTATATATGCAAATTTAAAAATATTTTGAGGAAAAATTGGGTATCAACAGCTGCCCCTCTTTACCCAGGAAGGATGGAAGAGTTGTCGGGTAAAGACATGATGGCCAATTTGATTGAGTGGGAATAGCTTGAAAGGTTCGAGCCGCACCCTGGTTTTTGAGCTGCCTACATATCCCTGGTTTTACAGGAATCAGGCCGTATGTAGTTCAGGAGCCACCGGCGAAGTATACCGATGAAGTTTTATAAGGATGGACACAAAGTGTAAGGTTGGGTGAACGAGCGGCTTATGGGGTAGTTAGGAGAATTGGAGCAGGGTCACTCCTACCAGGACAGCTGATGCTTGTCGGGTTACCTGCAAATGAGTAATACAAACATATGGTGCGTAATTTAAACATGATGCAAATTCCCGTTGGACTATGAATGTTGTCTTTAGATGGTTAAGGATGACGTCTTTAGACCATGATGTCCTGGGCCATGAATTTATTGATGCAGGATTCGCAGGTCATGAAATGATGTTCTCGGGCCATGAATATGGTGCCTCCGAACCATGAAGCCTTTGAATAATGATATGCAAACTGATAAAAGAGATCGTTAGGCCATGACATGGTGTTCTCGGGCCATGAAGATGGTGCCTCTGAACGATGACGCCTTTGGATAAGTTGGCGATATTTCAGCCCACAAAGATGCAATAATATGATGCTGACAAAACAGAGCTTAGTCCTGTGAATTAAAGGGGCAGAGCTTATCCCAAAAGGAAAGCGCAGTAAATAATGTTAGAGGCATCGGTTGCTTTTCAGAAGTAAATGGAGACATCGTTTAGTCTCGGAAGGCAGAAAGGTAGCCTTATGCAATATGCGAATGCAGATGGAGACAGCGTTTAGTCTCAGAAGGCAGAAAGGTAGCCTTATGCAATATGTGAATGCAGATGGAGACATCGTTTAGTCTCGGAAGGCACAAAGGTAGCCATATGCAATATGCGAATGCTGATAGAGACGGCGTTTAGTATCGGAAGGCAGAAAGGTAACCTTATGCAATATGTGAATGCAGATGGAGATAGCGTTTAGTCTCGGAAGGAAAAAAAGTAGCCTTATGCAATAAGCGAATGCAGATGGAGACAGCGTTTATCTCGGAAGGCAGAAAGGTAGCCTTATGAAATTTTAAGGAAGGATAACAGAAATTCTTAGCTGGTGTTAAATGGCGGTAGAGCATTGTGTGAAGCATCGTTTGTGCTGATAATAAGTGTCGGCGTGAGGAGTTTGAGGAACGATATCTGTCCTTTGAGCGGATAATATGTTTCGGGATTTTTGCAATTTTGTGCCTGCATCCAAAGAAAAAATCGTGAGTTTTGTAAAGGGGAAAGGTTAGTTCACATTCCTGTCGGCTCTGCTTGGCTCGTTTGCTTGATCATGATGATACTGTCTGTGTCACTGGGGTAGAGTTTTCTAAACAAGTTGCTTCAGAAAAAATAAATATGCATGATTTTGTAATTGTATAATATATAATCTAAAATAGTTTTAGATGAACCTTCGAAATGACACGGCTTGAGACATTGCGACCTCCTCTGCTGCGGAATTTTGAGGGTCCTCCTCAAAATTCTGCCCCAGTTTGCTGGATGGATGCCTCTGACTGCTGCTCGCGCGGCGATTGGCTGAACTTGTTCCTCAAAATTCTACCCTCAGTTGGCTGGGTGAATGCTTGTGGACTGCTACTCGCTTCGGAATTTTGTGGGCCCTCCTCAAAATTCTGCCCCAGTTTCCAATTGCGGGGAAAAATAGATTTTTATTGAATTGTGACTGATCCCATAGGGTTGCCTACGTATCCCCTCTTAAACGGGATTCAGGTCAGGCGTAGTTCAATTACATCACTGGGAAAGCATAAAGATTACACATAGTAGCGCTTGACTGCATCTGAATTGATCAGTTTCGGCCAAACTTCTCCGTCCATTTCTGCAAGTGTGGGTGCTCCTCCTGTCAGCACTCTATGAACCATGTACGGACCTTGCCAGTTAGGAGAGAACTTCCCCTTGGCTTCATCTTGATGTGGAAATATTTTCTTTAACACCAGTTGCCATACGAGTGAATCGTCTTGGATTGACTTTTTTGTTGAAGTCCTTGGTCATTCTGTTCTGATATAGTTGACCATGACATACTGCATTCATTCTCTTCCCATCTATGAGGTCTAGTTGCTCATAACGGCTTCTTACCCACTCTGCATCGCTGAGCTCAGCTTCTTGTATAATTCTTAGAGATGGAATCTCCACTTCGGCAGGAATTACAACCTCTGTACCATAAACTAGCATATAGGGGGTTGCCCCTGTTGAAGCGCGGACAGTGGTGCGGTATCCCAATAAAGCGAATGATACCTTTTCATGCCATTGCTTGTGCCTTTCTATCATCTTCCTTAGTATCTTCTGTATGTTTTTGTTAGCAGCCTATACGGCTCCGTTCATTTGAGGTCTGTATGCCGTGGAATTCTTGTGTTTGATCTTGAAAGTTTCACACATAGCTTTCATCAAGTCATCATTGAGATTAGAACCATTATCGGTGATGATGACTCTGGAACTTCGATGCGGTCGCGGACAAAGTCGGCCACGAATTTCTTAGTAACTGCTTTGTAGGAGGCTGCTTCGACCCATTTAGTGAAGTAGTCAATGGCGACCAAAATGAACCTATTAGAAGCGGCAGGCTCGATTGGTCCAATAATGTCCATACCCCAAGGGGCGAACGGCCATGGTGAGCTGGTTGCATTGAGCTCACTTGGAGGAATATTTATCATATCCCCATGTATCTGGCAGCGGTTGCACTTCCGAACATACTGGATGCAGTCTGTTTCCATAGTCATCCAAAATTAACCAGCTCGAAGTATCTTCTTTGCTAGAACAAAACTGTTCATATGTGGTCCACAAGTCCCAACATGAATTTCTTCCAGCAATTTTGATGCTTCTTTTGCGTCAACACACCTTAATAACCCCAAATTGGGAGTCCTACTATACAGGATTCCTCCGTTGTGGAAGAAATTATCGGACAATCTCTGAAGTGTGCGTTTCTGAGTGAAATTTACAAGCTCAGGGTATTCTCCTTTTGCCAAGTACTTATCGATTTCATGAAACCAAGGATTTTCGTCTGCTTCTTCTTTGATATGGGCACAGTAAGCTGGCTGATTATGGATCTTTATGGGAATAGGGTGAATGAAATTCTTGCCCGGATGCTGGATCATTGAGGACAAAGTAGCTAATGCGTCGGCGAACTCATTCTGGATTCTGGGGACATGCCGGAACTCTATCTTTGTGAACCTCTTTCTTAATTCCTGTACGTGGTGCAGATACGGCAGTACCTTAGAATTCTTTGTTGCACATTCTCCTTGTACCTTATGTACCAATAAATCTGAATCATCGATCACTAATAGTTCCTAGACGTTCATGTCAATGGCCATATTGAGCCCCAAGATGCAGGTTTCATATTCGGCCATATTGTTGGTGCAAGGGAGCCTGAGTTTGGCGGATATCAGATAATGTTGACCGGTCTCTGATACTAGGACTGCTCCAATACTGACTCCCTTGAAATTTGCTGCTCCATCGAAGAACATCCTCCAACCATCATAGGATTCTGCAATGTCTTCTCCTATGAATGATACCTCCTTATCAGGAAAATATGTGTTCAGGGGTTCGTATCCTCCGTCTACGGGATTCTCAGCAAGATGGTCTGCCAAATCTTGTCCTTTAACTGCCTTCTGAGTTATGTAAACAATGTCGAATTCACTTAGCAGGATTTGCCACTTGGCTAGCTTGCCAGTGGGCATGGGCTTCTGAAAGATGTACTTTAATGGATCCATCTTTGATATGAGATATATTGTGCAGGCACAAAAGTAATGCCTCAGCTCTTGGGCGACCCAAGTTAGAGCACAACAGGTACGCTCTAATAGAGAATATCGAGCCTCATATTTAGTGAACGTCTTGCTGAGGTAATAAATAGCTTGTTCCTTCCTTCCTATTTCATTGTGTTGCCCCAGAACGCAGCTGAAAGCTCCATCTAGCACTGCAAGATAGAGTAAAAAAGGTCTGCCTAGCCCGGGTGGTACTAGGACTGGCGGTGTTGACAAATATTCCTTAGTTCTGTCGAAAGCCTTTTGACAATCATCGGTCCACTCGTTCACAACGTCCTTCTTCGGCATCTTAAAGATTGGCTCACATATGACTGTAGACTGTGCTATAAACCGGCTGATGTAATTAAGCCTCCCCAAGAAACTCATCACATCTTTTTTGTTCCTTGGTGGTGGTAGCTCTTGAATGGCTTTGACCTTTGAAGGATCCAATTCTATTCCCCGACGGCTTACAATAAATCCCAGTAACTTCCCAGCAGGAACCCCGAATTCACACTTCGCGGGGTTTAGTTTTAGATTGTATTTTCGCAATCTATTGAAGAACTTCCCTAAATTCTCCATGTGATCAGCAGCTTTCTTTTATTTGATAATGACATCATCCACGTACAACTCGATCTCCTTATGAATCATGTCATGGAATATGGTGGTCATGGCCCTCATGTAGGTGTCCCCTGCATTCTTTAAGCCGAATGGCATCATCTTGTAACAATACACTCCCCATGGCGTGATAAACGCCATTTTCTCAGCATCTTCCTCATCCATCCAAATCTGGTGGTAACCAGCGAAGCAATCCATGAAGGACTGCAATTCATGCTTGGCGCAGTTATCAATCAGAATGTGTATATTTGGAAAGGGGAAGTCGTCTTTTGGACTAGCCCGGTTGAGATCCTGGTAGTCGACGCAGACTCTTACCTTCCTATCCTTCTTTGGCATAGGTACAATGTTGGCTAACCATGTCGGGTACTCCACTACCTGGAGAACTTTGGCGTTGATCTGCTTGGTAACTTCTTCTTTGATCTTCAAACTCATGTCGGGTTTGAACTTTCTGAGCTTTTGTTTCACTGGTGGACAATTGGATTGGTTGGCAGTTTGTGAGCCACAATAGACGTACTTAGACCATTCATGTCACCATACGACCATGCAAATACATCTTCATACTCTCTTAGAAAGTCTGTGTATTCTTTCTTTTCTGATGTTGACAAATGAATGCTTATGCGAGCCTCCTTGACGTTTTTTGAATCCCCCAGGTTGATAACTTCAGTCCCATCCAGGTTGGACTTGAGTCTGTTCTCAAAGTTCACAACTTCTTTGACAATCTCGTCGGGTATGTCGTCTTCATCTGAATCAATGTCTGTTTGTTGCGTTGTCTCGTTACATGTCACAGTCATCGGTTCATCAAGACAAGTAATAGTAATGTTGTATAAATAAAGTAATGAGAGAAAAAAATAGCAATAAATATCGAATTCGTAAGAGAAATTTAGAAGATGCTTTGATAGGTTGAATAACTGTTTTGAACATTGAAGATCTTTATTGCAGGAAAAGGAAAATCATTTAGTAAATAAAACAGAAAATAATGCTTGTTTTAGCCTTGCTACCCCGAGGCTAGTCGGGCTTTGGTTGTCTTGATAGACCAGTTCTTGAGATATGTCCCCTTGATTACAGTCTGTATGGAAGGTCCTTCATCCCCCTCCTCCTCGAGAATAACACAGCAATCAATATCTTCGTCCTCTAGGAACAAACTCCTCATTGCTGCAAGTTCTTCTTCCTCATCTGAACCGTAAATAGTGTCGGCCTTCTTTAAAGTCTGCTCAAGATGAGGTATCGGTTGCTCCAAAGGGTAATAGAACCGCGCCAAGGTGGAGACCAGTCGTTGAATTCCTACCGAGGTTCTTATCGAGCCCTTTTCCTGGCTCATATCCTCTCCAGTTCAGGATGCTCTCAATCTTGTTGTCCCACAACTTGTCCTTGTCGATAGCATTGACCCATTCAATGTGGTGGTAAGTTCCTCCGTCTATCTTCCTTTTTCCGTCAATCACCGGAATAGTTTGACGACTATAAATGGGTTTGCTACCGTCACCATAAATAATCACCTCTTGGTGGTTCCACTCGAATTTTACTGCCTGGTGTAGCATTGACGCTATGGCTCCAGCAGCATGAATCCAGGGTCATCCCAACAACAGGTTGTAGGATGCTGGCACATCTATCACCTAGAAATCCACTTCGAACCAAGTTGGTCCCATCTGCAGACATAGACTGATCTCCCCCATGGTGGACTTCTGAGAACCGTTGAAGGCTTTCACATTGATCGCCCCATCCCTTATCTTATATAGCCCTTTGCCCAATTTCTTGAGTGTTATCAACGGACAGATGTTAAGACTAGAACCTCCATCGATCAAGATTCTTGAGATGAAATGATCTTCGCATTGCACGGTGATGTGCAGTGCTTTGTTGTGCCCCAATCCTTCAGGTGGTAGCTCGTCCTCATGAAAAGTGATTTTATGACTCTCCAGTATGTGGCCTACCATATTGGCCATTTCCCCACTAGTGATGTTGTTTGGCACATATGCTTCACTCAACCCTTTCAACAAAGCATTTCTGTGTGTTTCGGAATTTTGCAGCAGAGAGATGATGGATATATGTGTCGGTGTCTTGTTCAGCTGGTCAATGACTGAATACTCCTTAGCCTGTACCTTTATCCAAAGGTCATCGGGGCCTGTTTCGATAAGGGGAGGCCGGTTGGCAGCCTGCTTGCTTGACTCGGCCAGATGCTTAGGGGTGTAGACCCTACCAGTTCCCGTCATACCTTGTGATGCGACAGCTTCCTCATACCTGACCTTGCATTTCCTTCTCGCCTCGGCTGTGTAGTCCCAAGGGATAGCATTTGAATATAAAGGTGGCGTGGTTGACATTGCCACCGAAATCGGTGCAGTCATCCTTACTTCAAACGGAATGTGTGTTCAGGGTGGCAAGACTGTGATCTCAAATGATACCGGTGCATTTGCTGGAGATACAAACTCAACTTCAATTAGCACTGGTGACTTTGCATGTGGCGTTTCTTCAAACTCAAATGGTATAGACATATTCACCTCACCGTCCTCAGATGGTTGAATCTGGACTATGATCGGTTTGAGAGTGATTGCGATTTTCTTTGGGTCATCGCCTTCTGCGATCAACCCGATTGACCCCTCGGGATCCCAATAATCTTCTATTTCAATCATATGGATACCTCTACCCTTATGGTCTAGCAGAGGATTGTCGCGGACGTTTGGAGCGGGGTCTTTTTCCACAATAATCTTGTTGTCAATGAGAGCCTGTATTTTGTCCTTCAGAGAGCGGCGATCTTCGATGGTGTGTCCTTTCATGCTGGAATGGTATGCACAGGATTTGTTTTGGTTAACCCACTGAAAAGGGTTCTCAAGGGTGGCAGCAGGGATTTGTATGACATAACCAGTAGCTTTGAGCTTCTTATACAGCTGGTCAATGGGCTCGGCTACGGTGGTGAATTGCTTTGGAGGGAGACGATCAAAATTGGGACGAGGCCTGGGGAAGCTTTGGTGTGCAGGGGGTGATTGGTAATGGGATGGCTAGGAATTATAAGTGTGGTAGACAGGAGCGGGTTGTGAATATCTGGGCGAAGCAGGTTGATATGTGGGTGGTGGAGCTTGATAGGAAGGTGGTTGAGCTTGGTAATTTGGTGAGGGTGCTTGGTAATTCGGGGTTGGATGGTATGTGAGTGGAGGTGTTGGATAGGTTTGGTATTTGAGTGGGGACTTGGCTCTTTGTGCAACCATTACGGCTCCCACTTCTCTCTTCTTAGACACACCACCGGACTGTAGAGCTTTGTTAGTGGCTTGCACGGCTTCAAAATTTGTAACCATACCGCCTTTAATACCTTCTTCAATCCGCTCACCCAATTTGATGATGTCAGAGAACTTTTGGCCCTCAACCATCATTAACCATTCATAATACTGCGGATCCTGAGCCCGAACAAAGAACTTGTTCATATGTTCTTCCTCTAGAGCAGGTCTGACTTTAGCAGCTTCGAACCTCCAGTGAGTAGCATACTCGTGAAAGGTTTCTGTATGTTTCTTCTTCAAATTTTGGATGTATAACACATCTGGTGCGTTCTCTGTGATGAATCTAAACCTGTCCATAAAATCAGACGCCATGCTTACCCAGTTTGACCATTTCTTGGGGTCTTGGTTGATGTGCCAAGGTCGTCGTCTCCCTTCAAACTCCTCATGAACAGCTTCATGCGGATTCTTTCATCCTTTCCCACGCCAACCAATTTGTCGCAATAGGTCCTCAGATGGACTCTCGGATCGCCACTACCGTCAAACATTTTGAACTTTGGAGGTTTGTACCCCTCGGGAAGTTCGACATCAGGTTGGATACAAAGGTCTTCATAATTCAACCCTTAAATCCCCTTGGTTTCTTCAACACCCTGGACACAGCTGGTCAATTTCCTAAGCTCTTCGGCCAGGTTCCTGATAAGTAAATCCTTTTCGTCAGACTCGGATGCCTGTGGGATACGGGGTGGAGTAGGTCACGGTTTCCACATATATGGGATTGTTATTGGTGTGGAAATGGTCTTTTGTGGGGTTTTGAGGTTCTGGGAAGAGTAGTGGAGTGTTATTTGAGGTGTGGCAAGCATTGCACCCCGTCGGGAGAGTTTGGTTCTTTGGGGGAGTGGCGTGATGGTGAGGTGCAGGATGATTTTGTTGTCTTGGGATATTTTGCTGAGGTGCAGGGTTTTGAGCATTTGGAAGGTTGACGTGGGGGACGTTGAGGGAAAATGACAAGTTGGCCAGATTCCGGACTTGATCGAGTTCTTCCTGAAACTTCAGCAATTTCTGTTCAATTGGTGACATGTTCTCATGCAGGACTTGAATACCTCGGCCATCGGTGGCCTCTACCCGTTCAATCATATTCTCCTTTCTGGTGCCGCTACACTCTTCCATATTACTTTTGCCTTTGTCTTTGCCCTTAGGAGGACTAGGAGGAGGAGTAGGTGGAGGGCCCTTGGATCTGGTGCGATAGGCTGATGATGCCAGAATGCACGAACTAACCTTTGGGGAGGGGAGTAAGAAAAAATAAAAACAAAAGGTAACCAAGTCGGTGAGGATTATGAAAAGAAATATTGTAGTATTTAAACACATAGTGCGGAAATGTAAAGCGCGTCCTAAGTCTGGAACCTCTTTGTGCCCGAGGTAGGCCTAGCGACAAATTGATTTGGAGAACTTAAAATGCTAAATGCCTCATTTTATTGATAA